>JAKCPI010031236.1:0-77765 GCA_023213315.1 Euborellia annulipes
ATTTTAAAATGGTTTAAAACATCTGTGTCTTTAGACAAGCTAGACAATTGCGGTTTTTTTATTTGATTCAGTACCATCTGCTGACGACTAGAAAAATCCAAAATCATGAAAAAGTTATACCCCCTTTTTTAAATTACTAAAAAACTCATTTTTAGCCGATTATTTTTTACATTTTTGGCTATATTTTTTGAATGATAAGAGATATCTTCAATCTCATAATTTTGTATTTTTCTACATTAAATTTGGAAAAAGATGAGACCCTTTGCACTATTCTAAAGGCATTGTTTAGCGGCTGTGCAACTTTTGGCGTGTGATACAAAATTTTTTTATTAATTTTTTCATATTCATGGCCATATTTTTTAAACGATTATCAATGTCTTAGATATGATTTACTTTTTATAATCTGCATTAAATTTCCCTTTAAAACGAGCCCCAGTTTGGACCTGATAAGCCTCTATTTTCAAGTTCTTTATAACTTTTTCTAAAAATGGAAGAAATTTTTATTTTTTGTTTGTTTGTTTGAAGAGTTTCTTTCAATTTTCGGCTATATTTTTTGAATGGTAAGAGATATCTTCAATCTCATAATTTTGTATTATTCTACATTAAATTTGGAAACAAATGAGCCACATTACAGCATTCTCAGACATGGTTTAGTATACTATCTATTCGTCAATCACCGAGACAAACTTTTAAGTAGATATTTTATTTCCGAGATATTTCGTATACAATTTTAGCTATATCTTTTTAATGGTAAAAGATATCTTGGATATCCAAAGGTTTTCACATTCTAGATTAAATTTTGTAAAAATGAATACCATTTCATTTAATTCAGACATTGTTTAGGGTATTTAAAACCACTTCTAAAATGTAAGAAATTTTTTTCTGTTTGATTGCTCTGAATGATCCACATTGCAGTATTCTCAGGCATGGCTTAGTATCTAAAATGAACGAAATTATAGATTATTTCAATTTTTCTTTAGATATCTTCAAAACATAGCAAAAAAATCATTTTCAATTCATTCCCTCATAGAGCCTTCCACGACCACAACATTTCATTTGGCTCATATTCTTATTTTTTTTACTTAGCGCCGGGTATTTTTACCATTCTTCAGACCCGGAAATTTTTCAAACCCTCCCGTACCGACGAAAATTTAGTGAATGAATGAATGAATGTCTGAATTTTTTTTTTTAAACATTCACACTTTTTTCTCATTCACACTCACATTCTCACAGTCTTTTTCGGCTAACTTAGGCCATTTAAGACTTTGACGATGTATGATACCCCTGAATCATACATTGTATAAAAATTTCTTTTATTTAATAAAGAGTTTTAAATAATACATCAAATAAAAAAAAATTATTTAAAAAATATTTAATTTTTTTATATTTAATATTATAATAAATAATAAACTTTTTCAGATGTCAGAAAAAAAAAATATTTTAAAATTGTTTATTTTTAACTTTGCCCATCAACCGTAGGTTGTAGGTAGAGTAATGTACAATCGTAAAAAAATCAGAAATTTTTCTGAAGCTGCCAAAATTCGTTTTGAGGTCCCCTGAATCCATTCAAGTAGTTTTTGGAATTATGTCTGTGTGTGTGTGTGTGTGTGTCTGTGGTGAAATTTTCTTCGTCAACGAAACTCAAAAAACTATTCGATCCAATTGTTTTGAAATTTTGCACCCATAAACTAGGGGTAGAGGCCAAGAAGTGAAAAGCTTTTGCAAACGATCGGACCATTAGAGGGGGCAAATATTTTTTCTTACATAACCTATACTTTTTTATATATTCAGAAACAAGACTTCCTCCTAGAGTAAAATGATATATAATATGTATAACATCGGACCATTAGGGGAGCTCTAGGGGGGCAATATATTTTTTCTTACATAACCTATAATTTTTTTATATATTCAGAAATATTCAGAAACTAGAATTTCTTCTGAGTAAAATGATATATAATATGTATACCATCGGACCATTAGGGGGCTCTAGGGAGGGAGGGCAATATATTCTTTTCTTGGCAAACAGTTGTGCGCTCGGCTCCTTTGTCCGACCCTTTATTTTTTAATAGGGCCTTGCCCGTCCAATTTCATTTGCATGCCCGTCCTCCTAATCAGTTTATTAAAGTGAAATTTAGACTTGCTACCCGCCCATAATTTTTCATGGTCTTCAAACACCCACAGGCCGGGCAAGGCGAATATTCAATTATTTTAAACTTGATTCAGTGTATTTTCATTTGGGCAGAAATCATATGGGCTTTAAAATTAAGGGAAAACTACTGATCACGTCCCGAGACGCCGCCCGCCAGGGCAAGTTGGGAATGGCGCGGCCTTTTTCAGTAAAAAAATGCTGAGGCCCAGTATTTAGTAGGGTATAGGGATATAAATGTGTACGTGTATGTGTAAGTAAAATGGGTTGGTACAAAATTACTTAAAAAAAATGATATTATTGCATTTACTTTGTATTAAGAACAAAAAGCAATTTTAAAAACTATGGGTCAGGTTTGAAAAAAGACAATGCTATTTTTGACCTTGTTTTATGCCTACAAGAGTGTCAAACTGGTTAGTTTTAGCCATAAATCGCCCTAAACCTTCAGTTTATCTCTGTATTTATTTTTCAAGAAAACTAAAGTTGAAAAAGCTCGTTTATTTTTATTAATATAAGCAGAGAGCGGAAAAAAAAATTCTCTTATTTTGGGTAAAAAGTCGCCTTAAAAGTCAAATAGTCGGTAAAAAGTCAGTTTTTGGCAAAAAAAAAAAAAGAAAACTCTCTTAAAAAGTCGCTGTCAAGTTTAAAAATTAATAATATGAAAAAGTAAAAGAAATACAGCCTTGAAGCACTGTACAATTTATTTTGATAACTCCGACAATTTGTTTATAATTTTATTTAAATAATTTTCGAGACCTATTCATTTGAAAAAGATATTGATATTCATGAATACCTCAATTCGGATTTGACTAAACATTAAACTACTCACATATTTATTAAATACAGGGGCGTATTTATGGGAGGGGGGCGCGGGCCCCCCCCCCCCCCCCCACCCCCCAACCCCTCTTATATAATAAAGGAGAGACCGCCGCCACAAAATTTTTCTCCCTGGACGGCATCCTCTTCTTTTCTCACAAAATGAAATTCACAAAAATTTTCAATTTGAAAAAAATAAATTTTTAAAAAAAATTTTCCTCAAAAAATATGATTAATTTCTGAGCCCCAAATCCACAAATATCTCTCTTCCCCCCTAAATATAATTTTATATAATCGAATTGAAAAATACGATTGACAAATAATTATGAAATGAAAAAGAAATATGAACAGATTTATGCTGAGGAACTTGGACAGATGAAACAATTAAATATATCTCTATTTGTTCTATTAATTATGTATTATGTGAGGTAATTTTAAGCTTCTAAATAATAAATTTCTAGTTTTATTGTAATTTAGAATTAATTTAGTCCCTTGTGGACGAAAACAAAGGGAATGCTTAAAGTTTTAGGAAAAATATGACCTCTATGGTTGAGAACCGCCCTAATATGCATATTAAGATAAGAGTAAGTAAAAATTAATTGAAATTTTTTTAAATATCCACGTATTTCCACATATGTGCGGTGAGTATTTTTCTCCGAAAACCTTATATATTGATTTGGATACAAATCAATTGAAATAAATAGGGACCGGTTCTAAATGGCCACGATGCCGAAAAATACCATAAATAAATTTAAAAAAAGAAAAAAACTAAATATCCTTGGCCCAAAGTGAAAAATTAAAAAAAAGCATATTATATTAAAAAATTTGAAAAAGTTGGTAAAAAATTCGCTTTTTAAAAAAAAAAAAGTCTCTGACAGGCAAAAAAGCGTCAAAAAAAGTCGCAAAAGTCGTTTTTGAAAATCTCAAAAAACGTTTCTGGAAAAGTCTCAAAATTGACAAAAGTCGAAAGTCTTTTCGGCTCTTTAATTATAAGTAATAATTTTTATCTTTTCAATAGACGTCCGCGGCCCAGTACCAATCAGCCCGCGACCCACGGGTTGGGAACCGCTGGTATAGTTTAAGCCCAGGGACGTCATTTGAGGTGGGCAGAGGGGGGCATTTGAACCCCCCTTCCCCCCCAAGGCTTTGGAAAAAATGGTGTTAGAACGCTAAAAGATATAAAGAGAAGTTATGAGGAATTTTCTTTTGAATTTTATAGCTAAATTTTTTTTATAATCCAGAAAAACAAAATATTCAAAAAAAAAGGTACACTCCCATTCAAAATAAACTTTTAGAAGCTGAGTCAAAAGAGAGAGAGAGAGAGAGAGATTTTAAAAGAGAGAGACCTTACAAGAAAATGTAATTATTATTTGTAATATGACCTAATAAATTGAAAAAATTTGAATGTCAGAACTTACTTAGTACAGAGAGAGAAAGCCTCGAAGTGCGCTGAGATGGGGTGCTCAAACGACAAGTTCGGTGATGAAGGACCTCTAGCGATAGCCACCCCTGTAAAAAAATAAAAATTATTATTTTTTCTTAATAAATATGATCCGTGTGTTGTGCGTGTAGAATGAGAGTTTATACAAAAATAAAAATAATAATATTGATAAACCCTTATTTTTAAGGAAAAATTTTAATGATATTAAAGATGTTCACCCTTTTACACCCTCTGGTTTCTAGTTTTTAGACAAAGGATAATTTTATAAATATGTTTTAAGAAAGAAAATATAAAAATCTGGTGTGACAAGCACAGAACACAACTTTCTTTTACCGAAGGTAAGAGAAAGTTGTGTGCTGTGCTTGTCACACCAGATTTTTCGTGTCGAGATAGATTTAGTTCCCGACAGTACGGAATTCAGATGTAAAATTTATAAGTATGGGAAAATATTTATATTTTGTTACCATGGCAACCATTTCTCCTATCTTCCCTATGAAATACAAGAGTAAAGTGGTCTTCAGAAGATTTCAATTGCAAAATGAGAATATACATTTTAAAGAGAATCTAAAAATTAATTGATTTTTGAATTTAAAAAAAATCGTTGGAGCAAATTTTGAGAAAATCGAAAAAAACTGAAAAAGTACATCAGTAAAGTACTAGTACTCTTTGGCCGATTTTGATTAAAAGCTTATTTTTCCGGTCCCGGGGGTGTTTAACTTAAATATAAAATTTCAACCTCTTAGTTCAATTCCTTCATGCTTAAAATTGAACACACACACACGCCACACAGACAGACCATGTCGCGAAAACCACTTAATTTCTCTTATCTATGTATATATGTAATATATATATAGAGAGAAAGTATTGGTTTCATGTCAAAAATTCGATGTCGAGATTTTGATGGATCTTCACGTTTTGAGGTCCCCTGAATCAAAAAAGTGGTTTTCGCGACATGGTCTGTCTGTGTGTGTGTGGGGGGGTGGTGTCTGTGTTCAATTTTAAGCATGAAGGAATTGAGCTATGAGGCTGAAATTTTATATTTAAGTTAAACACCCTCCTGGACCGGAAAAATAAGCTTAATCAAAATCGGCCAAAGAGTACTAGTACTTTACTGATGTACTTTTTCAGGTTTTTTCGATTTTCTCAAAATTTGCTCCAACGATTTTTTTTAAATTCAAAAATCAATTATTTTTTAGATTCTCTATAAAATGTATATTCTCATTTTGTGATTGAAATCTTCTGAAGACCACTTACTCTTGTACTCCATAGAAAAGATAGGAGAAATGGTTGCCATGGTAACAAAATATAAATATTTTCCCATACTTATAAATTTTACATCTTGAATTCAATTGTACCCTACTGTCAGAAACTAAATACATGTCGACACAAAAATCTGGTGTGACAAGCACAGTACACAACTTTCGATTACCGAAGGTAAGAGAAAGTTGTGTGCTGTGCGCCAGTCACACCAGATTTTTTGGATTCAGGGGACCTCAAAACGTCAAGATCCATCAAAATCTCGACATCGAATTTTTGACATGAATCCAATACTTTCTCTCTCATATATATATATATATTACATATATACATAGGTAAGAGAAAGTAAAAATAACCCTTTCTTCAAGAGAAATATGCAAATTATAAATACCTTTTAATTGTGGAGAGGGGAGGTGTGTGTGATGTTTTATTCTCACTAATAGAATTGCACTGGAGAAGAGGCACTTTGCAGAGAGATGAGTTCCATCGACTGTCCATTTGGCCCCCCTTGACGCAGATGGATTTGCTTTTTTTAAAACCTCTCTTCTGGAACAAAGAAATATTTATTTATTTATTTTATCCTTTTCTATCATCATATTTTAAATATTCAATAAAGATTATTGGATTAAATAATTGTTTTATTTTCCCGTAATCCTTTCCCTTCCCATGTTTAAAATATTAGTATGTTTATCGGGTATTTAGCTTAGCTTCAAATGGGGAATTAATACAATTTTAATTAGAATTTTTACCTCACTTCATTCAGATAACGGATTATTAAAAAATATTTTTTTTTAATTAACCTACTTGTTTTGTTTCTAATTTGAAAGGTATAATTCTTTTTTGTCCAATTTTCTTAAGGGTTTGTTTTTTTTTGATAAATTTTTTTTTTAACAAATCTTTCTATTAAAAAAAAAATTGAGTGATTTTTATGGAGAATTTTATAGAAAAGAATAGATGAGAAGAAATAGAAGGGAAATTTTACTCCGTGTCGCACGTTAGATTAAATATTAAATTTAAATTATTTTTAAAAGACTTAAAAATGTCCTTAAAATCATCCCTTGTTGAATAAATAGCTAAGGAGTATGCACTATCTTTAAACAGTTAAATTCTGTAAAACTGAAAATCGAGTAATTGAAATTTCTTTTGAAAACTCCGACACCCTGTATTTCATTTTATTTAAATAATTTTCGAGATCTATTCATTTAAATAAGATGTTAATATTCAATACTCAATTCGGATTTGACTAAACATACACATTTGTTAAATATAATTTTATATAATCGTTGATGTCAAATAATAGTGAAATTAAAAATATGAACAGATTTATGCTGAGGAACTTTGACAGATGATACAATTTATTCTATCTCTCTTTAGAATTAGAATTCAAGGTGCATGTCATTATTCTATCCTAATTTGCCCACGGGATATTATTTAAACCCCTAGCTCGGCCACTGTGCGATGGCCCAAGAACTAGAATGAATTTAAGCATTCAGATGCTTTAAATATAATTAAAATTGAGGAAGATAGGGTTATTAAAAATCTATCATTTTTTTATTAGTTCTTTAATGAATTATTTAAGATAATTTTTATCAATAAACGTTTCTAGTCTAGTTTAATTAGAATGTAAAATTAATTTAGTCCCTTGTGGTGGAAATCAAAGGGAATGTTTTAAGAAAATTTTGAAAATACTCAAACTTCAAAAGCAATGGGCCACGTGTTCCTGTTTTGCATATAAGTTCAAATTTTGCAGACTTTATTTTTTCATTATTTTCTTTTTAAGGTCCTTTTCGAAAACTAAGGCCATTTAGACCCCATTCCTATTTATTTCAAATGATTTGTAGTCAAATCAAATGAAATAAACGCAAAATAATTCTCATAACCCGTCACTATATTATGTAAATAATTTCTGAGGGAGCTCGCTGGTGTAGTTAGTAGGCTAGGGTGTCGGCTTCTACAAAGAAGATCCCTATTCAAACCCTGGGCGTGGGGGATTTTTCATTAAATTTTTTTTTTTTTTTAACATTGACACTTTTTTCTCATTCACACTCACACACACATTCACACCGTCTTTTCGGCAACATAGGTCATTTAAGACTTTGACGATACGGTAACCG
Source organism: Euborellia annulipes (assembly GCA_023213315.1). Classification (NCBI taxonomy): domain Eukaryota; kingdom Metazoa; phylum Arthropoda; class Insecta; order Dermaptera; family Anisolabididae; genus Euborellia; species Euborellia annulipes. The sequence continues at coordinate 7,775 of JAKCPI010031236.1, forward strand.
TTATTATTTCTAATATCTATTGGGGGTCCAGGCATTTCTATTTAAGCCATTTGGTATTCAAATGGCTTAAATTAGTTGTGAATTAGATGAAATATTAAAGTGTTTTGATGTTTTGGTTTTTGTTTGTATTTTCTGTAATGTAATTTCTCCCCCCAAATTGCGTTACGTAATACTTGTACGTCCCCTAATGACTTTTACAGGGGTTGAGATATCAATTTGCTTTTGGCGCTAAAGAAGAAACGAGGCATCGATGTTGAGGGTTGGTCGTAAATTAAGAAGGTTTACGCTCCGGGAATTTCAGGGTTTCAACGGAAAAGATAGGTTGCCATGGTAACAAAATATAAATATTTTTCCATACTTATAAATTTGAATGGGCCCCCTAGCGTGCCTACCTCCTATGCCAAACGTCGCGGGTTCGGACCCAGGCAGTCCGATGATTTTATTTAAGCCATTTGGATACCAGATGGCTTAAATAGAAATGCCTGAACCCACAATAGATAATATATATTACAACGGTTATCGTCAAAGTCTTAAATGGCCTAAGTTGCCGAAAAGACTGTGTGAATGTGTGTGTGCGAATGAGAAAAAAGTGTGAATGTTTAAAAAAAAAAAAAAAAAAAATTTGAATTCAAATGTTCCGTACTGTCGGAACCTAAATATATGTCGACACAAAAAATCTGGTGTGTTGTGATTAAATTTAAGGATTGCGGTGTGGGTTTCAAGTGAAACATTTTGAACAAGGATAGTACAGTAGAGTCCCGTTAATCCGAACTAATTGGGACCGAGGGTCGTTCGGATTATCGGGAAGTTCGGATTAACCGGAATCGTAAGCTTGAATTAGTTAATTTTGATAAATAAAGTCGTATTTATAACGTTGTAAACCGTGAAACTTGTCGGTGATATTAAACTCTAAATAAATATTTCATAATAATAATAAAATAAAGTTCCTTTAATGTCTAATTTTCATTTATATTCCTCTTAAAAAAAATCGTACTCAAAAAGAGTTCAGATTAACCGGAAGTTCGGATTAGCGAGGTTCGGATTACCGGGACTCTACTGTAATTATGTGGGTTTCACGAGGGTAAAAAAGTATTAAAAGTAAATTAAATTTAAATACTCGATATATTTCGGGTTGTTAACCCATCTTCAGGAGTTACAAAAAACTGAATGAGAATGAAAAATACATGCTTATATAGTCGAGTTAAGTGGAGGGAGAGAGAAAGTTGTGCGCTGTGCGATCAGTCACACCAGATTTTTTATAATCTTCAAAATATAAAATTATATACTATATTGTATTAATATAGATATAATTTATATTATTAAACAAAAAATTAAAGTACTTATGCATATTTTATACTCACAAATATTTTTGTAGTCTTCTCTCTCGTCGACGGAAGACGAAGGTCAGGCCACCAATGCATTCTTGTGAGACCTTGATCCATTCCAATTACGAATATCTGCAAACAAAAAATGCATTATTATAATTATGTAGCCTAATTAAATAAATAAAAGTGATTTTAATTTTTGCCTAAGTTATTTAGGAAAAAATAAATTTCTGATTCACATATTCTAAACTCTCCATTAATAAATACAATCAAAAGAAAGGATGAAATGAGAGAAGAGATTATCAATTATTTCATCTCAATTCATAAAAATCAAATGAGATAACACATGCGGGGGGGGGGGGATTTTCTTTAAGAGGAACCCCAACGTATTGTATTTAAATACTGAACAAAGGTTGTTTTTTTTATTTGACCCATAGAGTATTCCTATCCCATAAGGAATCCAATCTCTCCTTACTGTGAATTTGTTCTAGCTGACTTTCTATCATCAACCTCAGCATAGTGCACCCTATTTAAATGGCCAAGCCCCAAGTCCGAATTTCCTGTTCTATTTAATTAATACATTTTTAAAATAGATTTTGTGGAAAATTCATTTTACCGGATTAAAAAATTTTCTTAATAAAAGTATAAATAATACGGGATTAGATAATTCACTCGACAAAAAATGAATATTTTATTTTCTAGTTTTTTTTTTATTATTATTATTTTTTAATGAATGAAATGGATATTATTATTATTATATTAAGTATTAACGATATTAAATCCTAAATGATTTCAAATAAAATAAGATAATATAAAGCAAATGAATTTTTATTAATTCAAAGAGAAAAAAATTTACAAAAGGATGTGGCGTGCCAAGTAATATGAATGATAATAGGTGCAGGCTAGGCTTTTGGCAATGAGAAAATAACTTTTTAGAGTGTTTTCTCTGAATATTTCGAAGGCATTTAATAGCACTTCTTCATCAGCGGCTGTACAAATAAAATAAAAAAATAAAATGATTAGAGTGAGTTTATACATATTTAACTGTAGAAATTAAAATTAATAATGCTATTATACCTCACTCTAATGCCACATACAAGTTGAAATTTCGGAGCGAAACGTCTGAGAGGCAGATCTATACATTATAACCAGCGCTCGCAAGCAATAAGGCGTCAATAACAAATAATTTGTTTAATTATATCAAATAGATGGCTCAAATCAAACGAAAGGTCAACGTATCGAGATTTAAATAGATTAATATATTTGTTATTAAAAAGGAAATGTCATTGAACAGGTGGAAATTTAATAAATTATTAGATAGAAATAAAATAAAATAATAAAAATTTTAAGATATTAATTGAAATAATTTACGAGCCCAAAAATGTTTTTATGCCATCCAACAAGCCTTCGGTGTCTACTTTATAATTGACAGCCGTATTGATGTGCTTTTGAATATAGCAAGACTCTTTGAAAAACCTCTTCATTCTATTGGACTCCGTGTCAAGAATCTCCTGACGCCTTATTGCTTGCGAGCGCTGGTTATAATGTATAGATCTGCCTCTCAGACGTTTCGCTCCGAAATTTCAACTTGTATGTGGCATTAGAGTGAGGTATAATAGCATTATTAATTTTAATTTCTACAGTTAAATATGTATAAACTCACTCTAATCATTTTATTTTTTTATTTTATTTGTACAGCCGCTGATGAAGAAGTGCTATTAAATGCCTTCGAAATATTCGGAGAAAACACTCGAGAAAAAAATTTATTTAAATTTAAATAAATATGAGTGTGAGCTGTCTTTAAAAACAAATTCAGTAAATAAATTGTTTGTTTTTTGGCAGATGTTGCAATATCTAACATATTGAGTTTGTTCTAATATATATTTCTACTATCCGATGAAATTTTCCCTATTAATTTTTAGAATTTTATGAATAAGTGAAAATGATATGATCAGAACCTGAGTCTAATTTTAATTTATTTTTTTATATTTGTCCAGAGATAGTTAAAAATTTCAGTAAAATTCGAATAAACTCACCCCAAATACAAACAGGCGGTTGAGTTGAACGAATCACAAGATGAAATGTAATTCTGAAAAGAAAAAAAAAAAGGAAATTAATAAACAAAAAAAAAAAAAAATACTCTCTGTGAATGTTCAAACCCCCATCAATATTTGATTGTATCTAGACCTATAAAAATAGCAAATTTTCTTTCAAACTCATATATCATCATATTATTTAATTAAATAAAATAAGTAGTAGAATTAAATACCAACTAACAAGTAAGACTTACTGTTATATATAATTATAGAGACTTAACTCTCTCTCAATAGATTTGTTCACTGAGGATGGGTGAATAAATTTTGCCCGAAACATTTGACACAGAGAATCGAGAATGTTTAATTTAAGGCTGAATGCCCTTACCTTTCCATAAATATATATTGTCTTATGAGAATCATAGTGGCGAAAGTTTGAAAATTCAATTTTTGGGTTAAGCCTACCAAAAGTTGTTAAAGCGTCTTCTCTTTTGAGTGCCAAAGTGGCGAAAATATATTTCCATTCTTTGGCATCGATTCTGGCCTATTCATTTGTTCCCCGGCTATTAAAATGTAGTCTATATGTTTATAAAACTTTCATACGCCTTTTCTTTAATTCTCGCCACCAGAACCAAACATAATAAGCTTTCATACATTTTATTAAATATTAATTATTTGTTCAACTCCAATTGTTAAAAATTTTCTTTAATTGTTGAATTTCAGACTTTCGCCACTATGATTCTCAGCGGGCAATATATATATATATGTGACCGTCCACATGAAAAGGTATCAAATCTTCATAGAATAAAAAAAATTAAAAAAAAAATAAAATTTATTTTTTATTTTTTTTTCTTCATCTTATACTCGTATGATGAAATATTCGATTCATCAGAATCGATGTATTTTATATAAAAAAATTGAAAAAACAAGACAAAGGTTAGATAAGAGAAAAGGGACCAAATAAACTTTAAACTCAATTTTCTCTACCTACATAAACAAAATTTTAAAAATTCATATCTTCAAAACAAAAAATGATAAAATAAAAAATACTAAAAATACCGGCTTGTTCATCAGGATGTGTTCTGCACAGAAAGCATAAAAACTCAATTTTGACCCCGATGAAGATTTGGTATCTTTTCATGTGGTAGGTCACATATGATACTGGAAAAGTAAGAAAATAAATAAGCTCACCAGATGAGAATAACAAGAATTGCAGATTGACTTCCTCTTCGCTTCTCGTAGTCGTAAGCGTCAAGTTGACGTGTCATGGTCATTGGAAAGATCGTTCTTGCATAAGTCAGACGCCATTCCTCTCTATTCAACTGCCTCGGCTTTGATACCCGAAGCGGACTGCCTGTGAATGATTTCAACTGGTGATCTGCGTGATTTTTTCCCTGAACTTTGCTCTCTATAATAATCGAGGGCGATTTCTCTGAGCATTATGCAGGATTCGATCGGAAACAATTGACTCCAGGCTCATTTTCATCTCCAGCTCCTCGAGGATAGAGCTATTGGTCGGTGAGCCGCCTAAGGAATTCTGAGCAGTCGTCTCCAGCGCCACATTACTGGTAAAAGGTTTTTTCTTAGAACACGTCTCGGACCTATACAAAAAGATGGAAAAGATCAGTGTTTGCAGCAGTCTAATTTTACTTGCTTTACCTACAACTACTAATTTAAAATAAAAAATTCGTTTCGTTTTTTCATTTTTTATGTCTTTTGATCAAATTATTGTATTAAATTATTAAGGTGTACCTTGTTTCATTATATTTCATCTCGCTGCGTTTTCTTTGAAACATTTTGGCTTAAAACTGCTCAAGATTTATCTCTCTCTGAAAATTTCTTGATATACATATATATATGATGATGAGAAATAGTGTTCTCTTCGAGCTCCAAACATATCAGTTGAAAGGAATGCCTTTTGATCCGAATCACATCTAAAATAAAAAATTAATGAATTAAATAATTTAATAAAGATTTTTCACTTAAATAATTATAAAAAGATTTAATATATCTGGTAAATTTTAATTTAATTTCCACCTTTCAATTATATAAAATATTAATAATTGGTATACTGCAGTAAAGGAAATTTAAGAAAATTTGCAAATTAATAGATTAAAGAAATAAAAAATTTTATTTTTCCTAAAATTAGATAAAGTTATTTTACATTTCAAAAGTCAAGAAATAAAAAAATTTGTCTTTTAGATAAAGAAATAAATAAAAATAGAACGCAAATTTTATCATTCCTTGACTTATAAAGACATATTAGTTACTAATTAATAATATGATTGGAAAATAAGAGTGATGAAAATAAATAAACTCCTCAAATGGCAAAGTGAGATGAAAGGAATTGTGATATAGAAATAATAAAAAAATGAATCATATTTTTTGTTGCACACAAATGACAATTCAAATTTAAAGATTTCCATAAAACCAAAGTTACCCTAAAAAAATAAATAAATTCAGTTTGATTTTTAGAACTGTCAATCAAGAAAAACCCCTTGAGCTTTGTCAAATTCTTTATTTGAATTGATTTAGAAATGTTTTAGACGTCCCTGACGTCCCCGTGTCCCTGACGCCCAATGTTAATTTAAAATTAAATAAAAATTCGTCTCGTTTTCATTTTTTTATATAATTTTTTCTATAATTTGTTAATTAAGTCTTACCTTGTTTAATGATATTTAATCGCTTGCATTTTCTTTGAAATATTCTGGCTTAAAACTGCTGAATTATTTTCTCTCCAATTTTTTTATATACTATCAGTAATTTCATTTCTAACAAGATGAATAAAACAAATAAAATTCTATGATATATATATATATGATGCTGGATATTGTATTCCTTCTCTGAGTTCCAAAAATATGTTTTGAAGAGAAGTCTTTTGGTCCAAATCACATCTAAAATGAAAAATAAATAAGGTTAATTAATTTAATAAAGTTTTACTTAAATAATTACAACAAGATTTAAGATGAAGAAGATGGCTAAAATTTTAATATTAGGTAGGTAAAGATTCTGCTTGGATCTAAATTTAAAAATTATTTATATAATAAATATTATACTTCTAAACATGTGATTTAATCTTGATAGAAAAGGTCAGATTAAATTTCCTCCCTTTCACTCTCAATTATTTGACCCTTCCTTAAAAGTTCTATCTACATAGAAATAAGATTTAAAAAAAAAATCCAGTAATAATTTTAAAAACTAGGAATAATTGAAAAGAATTTTAAAACAAAACACATAATTATTTAAACTATTGTAATTAAAAATTAAAGGAAAAAAAGAAAAATTATTTGTCAAAGTGAAGGAAATAGTGAATGAGTTAATAAAACGAATAATCTATTTGATTTATATAATTTGCATACCGAATTAATTTTAAAATAAATATTAAATGATTAAAAGAAATAAAATATTAAATAAAAAAATGAAAAAACAAAATTTGACAGACTGGCAAAGAAAGGTTATCATATTTAATCACAAGTTTAGAATATTTTTAATTATTTAATTTGTTGAAAATAATAATCCTGAACCAATTAAATAAATAATTAAATGTATTACTGACCTTTAAAAATGGAAATAATTAAGATGAAATACAAATAAGATTGAGATGTTGATGACAGGTGTGAATTATTTTAGCAAAGTCATGGAAGAGATAAAGAGACGCGGCATTCGCTTGCGTTTTCAATGGAGTCAAAGTCAAAGCAATCGAGCTTCTCGAGTTTATTACATCTTTTGAAAAAAATTATTATAATTCATATAAAAATAATTAAATATAATTTATTCTATTCAAAAAATTTAATTAAATCAATATATAACATATATTTGAAAACAATTTGTGAAATGTCAGATTCTCTCTCATAGGTGCCAAATTTGAAATTTTCTTTTAATTCCCTTTAACTTTTATTCACAAATATTCAAATAATAATTGGTTTTTTTCTATTACTCTTTTTAATTAAATGGTAAGGAATTTAAATTTAATTTCTAAAATTGACCATAAATGAGATTGGATAAAAAATAGGCAAACAATTTTTTCAAATTTTCACATCTCTGGGGGGTAAATTACCCCCTTCCCCCTCTTGTATCTACCCTTGATTCTATATCAATTTTCGTTCATTACTTTCATATTACTAATTTAAATATGAATATTGAATTACATTTTTTTTCTATCCTTGGAGTTGAATCTTTTCCAATATAGCAGTAGTTGGCTTGATAAATAGAAATGGAGAAAATGCGTATATGTCAGGGGCGGATTAATGCAATTTTGTCGGGGGGGGGGCGGTTTTTTTAAATTTTTTTATTTAAGGCCTTTGTCGGCATCTATGGCCATTTAGACCCCTTTCCTATTTATTTAAATTGATTGGTAACAAATTCAATTGAAATTAAAGAGCGGAAATCATAATTTCTTTAGATTACTAGTTTTTATAACGTGTTGAATTTCTTCTCTGGGGGGGGCGATCGCCCCCCCCCCCCCCTTAATCCGCCCATGGAATATGTAGGTGGGGAAAAGGAAGCTCGGGTAAATTTTGGTCCACATAATCTCAAGATGTGATGCTCTGATTGAATAACAATATTTATTCAAACAACTAGTAACCAAAAAACAAATATTTCACTTTTTTCGGAATAGTGTGAGAATTATTTCTTAAATTAATTTAGGTCATAAAGATTAGGGTCCAATTGAAACAAGCTTTTCACCCGAAACCGAAACTTGTATTTCCAAAATATAAATATTTTCCCATACTTATAAATTTTACATCTTGAATTCTAAAAACTGATAAATTTGAAGATGCAAATTCAAATAATAATGGAAAGATTGGAGTGTGCCACCCATTATGGGAAGGAGATAGTCTCAAAAGTCGAAACTGAAAGACTTTTTCGGCTCTCAAATTATAACGAGAAAATATTTGTTATCTTATTACATGAAGGCCTGGTCGGAGAATAAAGCACCAAGAGGCCAACAAGGCGGAACATCGGGTGGCGTCCTCGAAGAACCAGAGTGTGAAACGTCCCCCGATCAGTTATGATCATAATTGAATGAAATCCTCCTTTATTTATTGACATACTCGACGGTTTGACCAAGAAATGAGTTTAAAAAATTTGAGTAGCTCTATAAATTTTTTTTTTAATCCAGAATGGAGGGAGAATTTTTTTAATGTAGGAAGTGAATCTGCAGCCACCAGTTGAACATTTTTTTTATTTTGCCCAATAACCGAGTGGGAGCGAGAGGAGAGGAATGTTCTCGTAGGCGAACAGATCTGGAAAGGCTCGGGTTGCCTCTCTGTATTTCTGTTTGTAACCATTCATTGACAACAGACATCAACATGGTGACTGTGTTCGAGTCCCGCGGAATGAGATTCGTCGAGAGAATTGTCACCACACGTCCCGTTCTACTTAGGGGTGAGTCTAAAATCCACTTTCATGTTCCTTTTCGAAACGCTTGTTTTCGCATTTATTGAAATTAGAGCTTATAAATAAATGTATAGTTAGTGGAGTCTAGAGCTGCTGAGAGATTTTTTTGGCGATCATCCGGATTATCTATCAAATGTCGATGTTTGATGGAAAATAATTTCATTTTTCTGACATTATTTATTAACTTTGCCATTAAGCCTTAATCCCAGGCCCCAGACCCCAGGCAAAATCTCAAAAAACTTGAATTTTAATATACTGGAAGGCTGGTGGAGCCAAAAATTAAAAGCCTCATGCTCACAGAATATTTCGGGTAAAATGTATTGTCCCATCATCAGTCGTTGATTCGGGTCAAATGTAGCCCAGAGTTAAAGTTAAACTCGCTAATAAAGCCCGATGTCTATTCATCGCCATTATTTGCACAAAGGGCTGTACAAAAAAATGTATCGTCCCCGTCTAACTTTAACTAGCTCTGGGCTATTTAAAAATCAACGAATGATGATAGGACAATAAAACTCGAAACGTCTCAGTATTCTGTGAGAGTCCAGAGGCTTTTAATTTTTGGCTGCCCCTGCCTTCCAGTATAATATTCATATCTAAAGCCACTTCTTCAAATACTATCATCATTTAAAATGAATAAATTATTTTATAAAACGCACTCACTCAAGCATTTATTTATTCGGGGGGCTCGCTGGTGTAGCGAGCTAGGGTGTCAGCTTCTACAAAGATCCTTGTTCAAACCCTGGGCTTGCAGGACTTTTCATTAAATAAAAATATTTATTTAATATAAACAAATTCTCAAGCAGGCCCTGAGATTGGAATATAGGATCTCACCACAATAGCCCCCAGGCAACTCTACGAGGAGAGGGAGTTGCTGTGACATCCCGTCCTGTGGCAGGGACGTAAAGAAGGTTCCCTCTCAGTGATGCATTCTTCGAAAGGAGCAGGCTACACGCCGGTGCTGAGGGAGTCTTTTCTCAAACTAGGACATCCTCCATAGCATAGAAGAGGTTGGATAAAAAGAGCCGAGTGGAACCAGAAATAAGGATTAGTTCACTAGCTAGAGACGAAAGCAGGAGGAGGAGTTAGAGATAGGAAATAACGTAACTTCACGGGGTGCCGGTAGATGGCTACGGCCAGAGGCCGGTTGGGTTTGAGGTGTGTGTCTTCGTGCACGAAAGCACCCCGGGTAAATAAACGGGGATCCCGATAGGAATTTCAAATAATAAGCATTTATTTAGAAAAAAATAACATTCTTTCAAAGATGAAATGTCAAAGTCAATATTTATATTATTATTAGACTCAGAAAGGCAATGTTTTTGTGATATTTCTCATTTCAAATAACCAGAAATGCAATGTTTTATTAAAATTAAACACTTACTATTACTGTATAACATTTCATTTAGTGCGTCTTTGTTATGTATGTTGACATTTTTATCATCGCAAAAAAAAGTGTTTTCAACAATTTGACATTTTAATATTAATGAGATATTGATGTTAGCTAAATCCATTTGTGTGCTTGTGTACTCGAGGTGAAACTTACTAAGGAAATAAGAGAAAATATTTAAAATTAAGATTAGATTAGCGGCTGTCCTTGGCCGTCGATGTCAAACGTTAAAATTCTAATTAAAACAAAATAAAAAGAAGGCGGCCTCATTACAAATGATTATAATAATATTCAAAATAGCTACAACAAATTTAAATTTTAGCGCATTTTCTCTCCGTACAAAAAAGAGAAAAGAAGTTATATATTCACAAAGGATCGCATTTTGCTTTTTATTCAATTTAAATGTTATTTAAAAATTCAAGATCGAAATTATATTATGAATCAGGGCTGTAGTCAGGAAGAGGGGATTTCAAACGCTCCTTCCTCTTCTCTGAAATCACAAAAGAGATTAATATTCATTATAAGCTTATAAGAGATTAATATATATATGTAATTATAATTTTAAACAATGTTAAATAAAAAATATTTTATATACTTTAAAATTTATTCATGGGGAGGGGGAATCACTCGAATCAAACTCCCTTCTTCCCTTTGTGCTTACAAAAATTTTTATAAAATAAAATTTTAAATAAGTTATATCATAGCTATGCTGGACAAGTCAGGGCCGGATCTAGGGGGCGGGGGGGACAGTGGGTGCACGTGCCCCCGGGCGGCAGATATCAGGGGGGCGGCAATCCAAGAAAGATAAAAATTTTTGGTTCCGCGGGCGGCAAAAATTTTTGCGTCTCTAAAAAAAGGTAAAATATTTTTTCGGGCGGGAACATTTGGTTCCGCAAAAAAAAAAATTTTCGCAGAAAAATTTTTGAGATCAAGGAAAATTTTAAGGAAGGGCGGCAAGTTAAATTTTGCCCCCCCCCCCTATAAAATCTCCTAGTTCCGGCCCTGGGACAGTTATTGATTTATACAGTAGTTAAAATAAAATAAAATATATTCATATTTTATAAGATGCATAAAAGTCAAGGCTTGTAATAAATTTTAAATATTTTATATTGGTCATAAAATTTACTCTGTAACCAATTATTTAGTTTGAAGATATTCTACAGTACTATTTGGGCTTGAAATTATAAATATTCTATTCAAAGAAATTTGTTTGTGCAATACAACGAAAAAGTATATGAACTGAATTATAATTCATTCAATTTATTTTCAAATAACCCAAATAGTACCAAAGTGGATTAAAAAATATTTTTACCCTAAGGTCATATTAACATAAATCCTCATTTATGGATAAAAATATTAATAATAACGTGAGAGAGCAGAGTGCGTGAGGCCTGGAGGCGGGCCAGCCTCATTTATTTTTGTGAGGTGGTCCAGAGATAATTTCTAGTCCTTGAAGTGATCCATCCGGACGAACTTTCCTCCATCTTCTAATATATAATCAATAGCTTCAAATTTATTTCTCAAGACATGTATTTAAAAAAAATAAACTCTTTTTATAAATGATCTCTTAATAAATCACAGAAAAAAAATCGTTAAATATTCATTTAAAGTTATATAACCCGTCAGCGGTCAATTACCTTTTTAAAGCAAGATTTTAAAAAATAAATTAAACGCCCTTCTTTTTGCGTTGCTGTCTTTTTTTCATTATATTCTCGAAAGTGATATACAATTCGTTCTTATTTAAGAAACTTAATCATTCTTCATCATCTCTTTATCATGGTAAATCTTATCTTATGTTATTAGGCCCCCTGCCAGAGAGAAATTACAGCTACAAGCTTTATAATAGACGTTATTTTATTATATATGGTGATTGGTGACTGTAGCCGAATAAAGCATTTCTAACAAGACGCATTCGCCTATCGTTTCCTTCAAAGAAAAATTGTAAATTTTTTTTGCATTTTTTTTTTTTTTTTTTTTTGTCTTAAAAATATAAAAATTTCCCTTTGTTTTCGACTCCAAGGGACTAAATTAATTTCAAATTCCAATAAAACTAGAAATTATTTAGAATTTTTTTTTTATTGCTCAAAAAACCTTAAATTATACATAATTAATATATGTAATTAATAAGAAAAGAGAGATTTTTAATAAGCCTATCTTCCTCAATTGTAATTATGTTTAAAGCATTTGAATGTAACATGTCCAAAAGGTCATTCAAACTCTCTTTAAATTCTTGCTCGTCTTTGGGGCATAGCACAGTGGTAGAGTATCCGACTCTTGTGCTAGAGGTCTAAATAATATCCCGTGGGCTAATTAGGATAGAATATTAGAATGCGCCTTGAATTCTGATTCTAAAAAGAGAGAGATTAAATTGTATCATCTGTCAACGTTCCTCAGCATAAATCTGTTCATATTTTCTTTTTCATTTGAAAATCAGATTTATCAGTTCGATTGTATAAAATTATAATTACCAAATGTGTGAGTATGTTTAGTCAAATCTGAATGCATCGAAAATTATTTAAATAAAATTATATACAAGGTGTCCGAGTGTCGTTGGACATGATATGGAAAAGTAATTTCTTCTCGTACATGTATGTATGACAAAAACATAATTTTTACTTTCTCTTACCTATGTATATATGTAATATATATATAGAGAGAAAGTATTGGATTCATGTCAAAAATTCGATGTCGAGATTTTGATGGATCTTCACGTTTTGAGGTCCCCTGAATCCAAAAAAGTGGTTTTCGCGCCATGGTCTGTGTGTGTGTGTGTGTGTGTGTGTGTGTGTGTGTGTCTGTCTGTCTGTGAACAAGATATCTCAAGAACGAAAAGACCTAGGAGGTTGAAATTTTATATTTAAGTTAGGCACCCCCATGGGTCGTGACACGAAGCTTTTGAACAATATCGACCAAAGAGTACTAGTGCTTTACTGATGCACTTTTTCAGTTTTTTTCCATTTTCTCAAAATTCGCTCCAACGATTTTTTTTTTTAAATTCAAAAATCAATTATTTTTTAGTTACTCTTTAAAATGTATATTCTCATTTTGCCATTGAAATATTCTGAAGACCACTTTACTCTTGTTCTTCATAGAAAAGATAGGAATTTCTCCAATGGTTGCCATGGTAACAAAATATAAATATTTTCCCAAACTTATAAATTTTACATCTTGAATTCAAATGTACCCTACAGTCGGTAACTAAATATATCTCTACACAAAAAATCTGGTGTGAGAAGCACAGTTCACAACTTTCGATTACCGAAGGTAAGAGAAAGTTGTGTGCTGTGCGACCAGTCACATCAGATTTTTACTTTCTCTTACCTATGTATATATGTAATATATATAGAGAGAGAAAGTATTGGATTCATGTCAAAAATTCGATGTCGAGATTTTGATGGATCTTCACGTTTTGAGGTCCCCTGAATCCAAAAAAAGTGGTTTTCGCGACATGGTCTGTCTGTGTGTGGGTGGGTGGGTGTGTGGGTGTGTGTGTGTATGTGTGTTCAATTTTAACCATGAAGGAATTGAGCTACGAGGTTGAAATTTTATATTTAAGTTAAACACCCCCCGGGACCGGAAAAATAAGCTTTTAATCAAAATCGGCCAAAGATTACTAGTACTTTACTGATGCACTTTTTCAGTTTTTTTTGATTTTCTCAAAATTTGCTCCAACGATTTTTTTTTTAAATTCAAAAATCAATTATTTTTTTGATGCTCTTTAAAATGTATATTCTCATTTTGCAATTGAAATCTTTTGAAGACCACTTTACTCTTGTATTTCATAGGGAAGATAGGAGAAATGGTTGCCATGGTAACAAAATATAAATATTTTCCCATACTAATAAATTTTACATCTGAATTCATATGTTCCGTACTGTCGGGAACTAAATATATGTCGACACAAAAAATCTGGTGTGACAAGCACAGTACACAACTTTCGATTACCGAAGGTAAGAGAAAGTTGTGTGCTGTGCGCCAGTCACACCAGATTTTTTTAAATGGCATTGCATATTTATTATTATATTTTACGACTCTGCTCAGAATTCTAAAATAAATGAATTTCAAATTTATTTTTATTGAAAAAAACTGGATTGTACATGATGAATCTTCTTTAACACTTTGATAAAAATACGAATTTTTATCATAGCGTTAACTTATGAAGAAATTAGTTTTCCATATTATTAAGAAGCATATCCATGATAACTCATATTTTAAACATTTTTCAATTAAATTTTATAAGAAAAATGTCATACTTATTATGAAGTGCCTTTACAATTTATTCAAAGCCATTCAACTGTAGCTGATATCCGGTCAAAATAAATAAAATTTTAAGGCCAACTTGCAATTTCTTTTATTTCGCCTTCCCATCTCTCATCATCATGACATCCAACTGTGAAGGCATTTTTTTGAATGTCTATTTTAATTAATAAGGAAGAAAGAAATCAGTGGCCATCAGGACTCCATTCTTTAACAAGCAGTGAATGATGCCCTCGCGGGGGTGCAAATCAGCCCTATAAGGTGGAGGGGTGTCTTTTTAATTTCTTTATTTCTTCAGTTCTAGAGGCAGAATCTCTCTACCACTGGCGCAAGGGCCCCCTAATATTATAGTTGACAATTCTAAAACTTAGGTATTCAATTTAATTAATCTCAGTCGCCATAAAAATATATTGTGAAATTCCGCAAAATGCGAATATTTTACATAAGTAATAAAAAATTGATTACATAAATTTAGCAATGTTTGATTTAAAAATTCTGATTGAATAAATGAAATAAATTTTAAATGCAAAAATTTATGAACATTTTTCAACTAAAAATTGGGAGAAAGATGCGCGCAATTTTATATTCCGTTATTTGAGTTGGTGCAACTTGCAAATTTCTTGATGCATTTTATTTTAATGTAGGGTTTTTTTTTTTAATGCAATTTAGAAAAAGTTGTTCACCCACGCCAACTATAAATACACGTTTAGGTGCGTCGAGGCGTCGTTTCGTTGTCGATGTTGTTGTGCAGGCTTTTTTGCATATCCAAAGACGACCTTGGCAACTTCGGGTCTATTAAAAAGACACACCTTAAAGAAAAAAAAAGCAACACTCCCACAAGAACTTCTCAGGTAAATCACCTTCTGTTAGGCAATTAGGAACTAGCACCATCGATGTATCTTTAACATATTTTCAAAGAACAATTTTAAGAAAGGCTATTTTACTTGGAGATTGTGAAAAAAAAATATTTATTTTTGTTTTTACAATCAACGTTGATAAAGAAAGCTTTCCCGAGAGAATTAACATTTGTAGGCTATTTTAAAAGTTGACTGCTTGAAATAAAATTTGAATCTCATATTTGGATATTTTATACACAATAGCGCCAAATAAATATGAAATTTCATAGGAATTGGGGAAAAAAATTTGTAATGTGTAAAAAGGTCCAAAGGGGGATTTTGAATCGAAATTTACATGCAAATCCCCATAGGGATTAAGCATTGGCTCTATGGAAGGAAGAGCCGGAAAATGAATTTGAAAAATCTGAAAAAGTAGATCAGTAAAGTGAACTTTTCACGAAAAATTTTACTAATATACTTTTTAAAGAGGATCTAAAAAGATAGTTGAGTTATGAATTTTAACCCGTTAGAGCCTATTTTGAGAAAATCGAAAAAAGTGAAAAAGTACTTAAGTAAAGTACTAGTACTTTTTGGCCGATTTTGTTCGGGTCTATTAAAAAGGTCCAAATGGTCTTGAAACCCTCTTTCGAAAAATTTTTTCTAGCTAAGGTTCAGACCGTCATTCAAGGGCGGATACATGGGGGGGGGGGGGTAAAGGTACAGAATGCGCTTTTAAATTACCGAAATTAAGAAAAAATGTGTGCTGTGCGACCAGTCACTCCATATTACCCTCCCCCCCCCGAGAAACACCTCTGGATCCGCCACTGCCGTCATTTTACGTTAATTCTTTCTTTAATTAAATATATAAAATTGTTATTATTGGCTATATATTATACAAGAATATTTTTTGGAAATTTTCTCACGATAGAAGGCAGAAGCATATGCAACCAGGATTTTTTCAGCCTTGGTTAAAGCCATCTTCGGAACTACAGAAAAAATTAAAGATCTTGTTACAATTATAGTCTTACAATTAATTATCTAGTACGGTCAGATAGAAAGGCAAATTATACCTACTGGTTGTCATTAGATCTATAAATATTTGAATGCAACTCTAATTGGAATAGGTATTATAAGTTTCATTAAAAAATTTATTTTTTCTTTCTTCCAACTTCCCGAATAAAATAATATTTTGTTATATAAAATTGTCGACGTTTTACTAATCGAATTTACTAATAATAACCGACTAAAAAATAATGTTTATTATAGACATATTTCTTTTGAATAGTTCATTATCTTAATGTTTATTTATCAGTAGCATATTTTAGGATTGTTTATAAAAATGCCAATCTAAATTTTACCTTTCATCATTTGTTTGTGACATTTATTTTACTATTTTTGCTTTTACGAGTCAATCCAAATTAATAAACTTCCTGTCAAAAGAGTACCGTGTGAGGGTAAGAAGAAAGATTCTGACTGTATCTGGTGGAGCAAAAACAAACGAATTGCAGCTGAGAGAAACACGTGTTTCCCCCACCCCCGGTTCCTCTATTTTAGGCCTAAAATAGATTAAGATAGCTCTGGAAATATATCTGGGATAATTCACTCAAGAAAAACATCTCTTTTATGTCACAGATAGAAATTGTTTGAAGGAAAAATATTTGTGTTTTGTTAGTTATTTAAAAAAAAAAAAAAATTATTTTGCTGCGATAATGAATAAATGATAAATGATAAAGGAAAAAAAAATGTAGGAATTTTAAAAATTCTAATTTTTTATGGAATGCTCGGTCTTTTAGCTTTAGTCATGTTTTGAATCCAATGTGAAATTTTTATTTTTGTACCTTCCAGTACAAATTTTGCACAGATTCCAAGAGTCCCCTTCTTACGAAATATTTTTATTTTTCTAAAGAACCATTAACAAGATAGATTCTTCTACTTCTTCTTCTGTCCTCGCCATAGTTAATCGCGGTGCGGGGCCGGCGGGATAACCAGATAGGTTCAATTTTATTGAATGATTTTCCGTTGATTTTCTCAAAAAGAACCAATTAATCTCTTTCTTTTGTTTTGTTCTTATCTCTGTGAGGAGGGGTTGATATTAGAGAAGCGACAGAGGGAATCTTCTATAGACGTCTATAAGCGTCTATAAGACGGCAAAAGCCCGCCTTCGACGAGCTTTCCGCCTACTCAGAGGCCTGCGCCCCCTGGACCCCCTTGCTCGCCTTCGGCGAGTCATTGCCCGCCTCCGGCGGAAAAATACTCGAGTTCCGAAATTCATATAACTTTTTGAGATATTCCTTCCTAAAGTTACAATTTCTCCCATAGGAAATGTAGAGCCTATTGGGAAATATCTATGTATTCTTTGCATTTTTTTTTTTTTTTTTTTTTTTTTTAAACATTCACACTTTTTTTCTCATTCACACTCACATTCATACAGTCTTTTCGGCAACTCAGGCCATTTAAGACTTTAGACGATAACCGTTGTAATTAATATATATATTGGGGGTTCAGGCATTTCTATTTAAGCCATCTGGTATCCAAATGGCTTAAATAAAATCATCGGACTGTCTGGGGTCCGAACCCGCGACGTTTGGTATAGGAGGTAGGCACGCTACCTACTACGCCAAACTCGGGGGCTTCTTTGCATTTATATATTCTACGAAAAAAAATCCTCAAGCAGGCACTGGATTGGAATAGTAATCATTTTCTTTTCATAATTAAGAAAAGGCGGGGGTTCGCCGCAGGCGGGCCCGAGCCAGCTGGAGGGTCTGTCACGCTCTATTTTTGCGAAAAGCACACGAACCTCAAAACGTGTATATCCATCAATATTTCGACATCAAATTTTTGACATTAATCCAAGACTTTCTCTCTCTATATATTAACATATATAGAGATAAAAGAAAAATAATAAAACGAAGACCGACTGTTTCATATATAGTATTAGAAAGAGATAAAGTGGAATTTTGATCAATCAGAAATTCACATTTTCCCATAAAATCTCATAACTAAATGAATAAATTTCAGTTATGTATCTTATAGGGACATAAATCAAAACTAAAATGAGTTCATAAGTTCATAAATGTATCCAAACTTTAGTATCTTCAGAGCATTAAGAAATCGTTCAACACAGTAAAGAGCATAGGCCTGGCCACTGGGGGGGGAGGGGTTCAAACCCCCCCAAATGTGACCCAAGCCATGACTAGATATTTAAGCTCTATAATACAAATTATATAGGGTAAGAGAATTAATTAATAATTCTTTTATTTCCAAAATTTTTGATCCTAAATGACAATTTTAACCCCAAATTTTCCCCACTGATCCGCCTATCATTTTGAATGACATATTTATCAATATTTTAATGAATTCCTATTACAAAGTCCCTCCTTTTGATATTCTATAATGATATTAAAAAAAACCTATGATAGCGGGCCACACCCCTGTTTTATAAAATGCTCCCAAGTTACAAATCGAATTCTCTCTCCTGTTTGATAAATTAAAGTCCTTCGCCTCGTTCACCCACATGTTAGTTTATTTTTAGGCCGTTGATTTATTAGGAAAGTGCAAAATTTAATCAATAAATTTCTATAAAAGGCAAAAGTTGATTAAACTGATTGATCTTTATCCCCTCCCTCCCCACCCCTCATACCCTCTCCTTTCTACTCTATCAAAAACTATTAAAAGTTAAGAAATGATAATAACAGCTTAGAGATAAGAAAGAAATCATCAATTAAGTTTAAAATCCTATTTTGGAAATGTTTTTGAATTGGAGAGAAAATCGAATAGAAGGTGCGTCAAAGAGCTGATGGTTTTTTTTTATAATAGCAGGATAATTTGTATTGCATATTAAAAAATGTATATGGAATAATAAATATTTGCTCTTCTCATTGAAGAGGCTTTAAAAAAACGTTAAATATTTCTGCCACTCCCAAAATTTATAAATATTGATATGTTAAAATGATACGATCATCTATGTACGAGATTATTTGAAAAAGATTTGTACAAATTAGGTTAACTAAATAATAAAGACCTTCAAAAGTGAGATAAACATGGCCTTCCAATGTCAAAAGGTATTTTAAAAAGAAATAAGCGCCAATTTATTTTTATAATTGAAAAAAAAAAAAATGTTGGGCATGACAAAGCTTTCAGCTCGATGGCTGCCATGTTTGTTAACAGTGGACTTCGATAAGTACAAGAGTAAAGTGTGTTTCAAACAATCATGAGGGCATGGGCGTAACTAGAGAATTTGGCTGGGGGGGCCTTGGAACCAGCTATCCTCCGGGGGGCCTGGAAAGCCCCAAATTTTCTCAATTTTTCTTGGGGGAAGGAGCTTTCTGGGGGGGGGGGGGGGGGCACGAGCCCTCTGGGGGCCAGGCCCCCCGCAGCCCCCTAGTTACGCCCATGCATGAGGGCAAAATGACAATATACATTTTAAAGGGCATCTAAAAAATAATTGATTTTTGAATTTTAGTCAAAATCTTTAGAGTCGATTTTGAGAAAATCAAAAACTCAGTCGATTGAACGAACACTTTTCAAGAATGTTTAAACTTATGTTTTTAAATGCAATCCTGCTGATGTATACAGCGGCGTAACTAGCCTTTGAGGACGGAGGGGGCGAAGCTCAACTGGGGCGCCGTTTTTCGTTTGACTTTTTTTTTTTGTTTTTTAGTATTCGAATCTCGGTCGGGCTTTTTTGTAATTTTTCTCCAGATTTGTGATATAAAATGAATTTATTATGAAATTTCAAAAAAAAGCCGTAGATTTTGGGAAAAGGCGGATGCCCGAGGGGCGCCAAAAGCTTAATGAGCCTGGGGCGGGGGCGAGAGCCACTCTTCGCCCCCCCACCTGGATACGCTACTGGATGTAGCCTATATCGAATTACGAGGTGGCTATGTTAAAAAATAAAAAAAAATAAAAAATTCTCAAAAATCTTGTGTTTTCTTTGTCAGGCCGAGACTTTTCGAACCCCCTCGTAAGCAAATAAAGTACATCAGTAAGGTACTAGTACTTATGGGCCGTATTTGTTCGTGTCACATCTCAGGGGAGTACCTAACTTAAATATAAAATTTCAATCTCCTAGCTCGCTTGAGACCAGGGCCGGATCTAGGGGGGGGGGCAGTGGGTGCACGTGCCCCGGGCGGCAGATATCAGGGGCGGCAAATTTTGCGTCTCTAAAAAAAAGGTAAAATATTTTTTCGGACGGGAAAATTTGGTTCCGCGAAAAAAAAAAAAATTTCGCAGAAAAATTTTTGAGATCAGGGAAAATTTTAAGGAGGGGGCGGCAAATTAAATTTTGCCCCCCCTAAAAATCTCCTAGTTCCGGCCCTGCTTGAGACAGATTCACAAATACACACAGACAGACCATTTTTTGGATTCAGGGGACCTCAAACGTGTATATCCATCAAAATCTCGACATCAAATTTTTGACATGAAACCAATACTTTCTCTCTCTCTTTTATATAGAGGTAAGAGAAAGTAAAAGGGAAATAATTGGTCAAAAATATAGTAAAAATAGATAGAAATGATGTTAACAATTTTTCATAAGTATACTGAAATTAAATACCAATAATTAGTCATTTGAAATGATGCGATAGACATTAAAAATTTTTTTTTACTATTAATTATTTACGACTTCCCGACGGCGTAGCATCAAAAGATTCCGCGCGTATCTATAAATTAATATCTAATTAAGAAGAAGAAAGTTCTTCCAAGTCAATCAAGAGTTCAAGACCAAACAAAGGTGCGTAGAATGATTGAAGATATTTTCAATACTCTGGTGCCCTTGACCTGAACCCAAAGAGAATTGATTGCCAAATCTCTTGGATTATTTAGAGGCCTGGGCTTGTAATTTTATAACGTTAATAAAATTGAAGAAATATTTAAGCAAGTATGGAAATAAATTTTGATTTTAATATGAAAATTTATTAGATTTTAACTTTATTTAAAATTTATTGGGAGCCTTATTTGAATAGCTATGCCAGTTTTTTGACTCTTTAGGCTAATACTGTTATAAAATTTGAGAAATATTGGATAGCTATTTTCAGAAATAAATCGAATGGTTATTTTTAAAATTTGGTGTGACAGGTGGGGCCACCTAACTTTCTCATACACTCAGTAATTGAAAGTTGTGTGCTTGTTTCACCAGATTTTTTTTTGACGACATATATTTAGTTTCCGGCGGTATAATACAGAGGAATTCAAGATGTAAGATTTTTAAAACTAAAAAAATATTTTTATATTTTGTTAGCAGGGCAGCTATTTCTCCTAAATTTCTTATGAATTATAAGAGCAAAGTGTGGTTCAAACAATTTTGAGGCCAAAATGAAAATTCTAAAGACCATCTAAAAAATCACAAATAAGAAATCATATACATAATATTTAAGATATTATATATAATCACGTTCAGATCGGTGAAGAAAAATCATACAATTTAATATTTGGTTAGGGCACACTGAGTACAAATCGGTGATTCACCGATCCACCGCGGTTCAACTCCGGGCGGCACAGCCTAACTCAGTGGTTTCCAAACTTGATGTTACCATGCCTCCCTTAAAAATATTTAATCTTATGACGCCCCCCCCCTGCCATTTTATAAAATAATACAAAAACAAAAATTTGCTAAAAAATATAAATTTATATGAAAATATTTTTTTTTTTTATTCTTATTTATATTAAAACTAGCAATCATTTGGAAAATTGGTCCTGGTGGCCAAATTCGCGCCTCCCCTTAGACTAGTCCGCGCCTCACAGTTTGGAAAACGCTGGTATAAGGGTATTTTATGACTGGTGGAATTTGAATAGGGAATGAAAGTAAGAAGAAAACGCAATGAGAATTTTTTCTTTAAAAATATATTTTAACAGATTACGTTTCGGCCTTGGTCAAAGCCATCCTCGGATGACCACTAACAGCTCTGAGGATGGCTTTGACCAAAACCGAAACGTTAGCTGTTAAAATATATTTTTAAAGAAAAAATTCTGGCTTCGTTTTCTTCTAACTTTCATTCCTGAAGTAAAATATTTTTCTCAAATCTTATTTTCACGCCCTAGGGGGGGGGGTGCATAACTTAAATATAAAATTTCAACCTCCTAGCTCAATTCCTTCATGCTTTAAATTGAACCCAAACAGACACACAGACAGAACATGTCACGAAAACCATTTTTTTGGATTCAGGGGACCTCAAAACGTGTATATCCATCAAAGTCTCGACATCGAATTTTTGACATGAATTCAATACTTTCTCTCACTATACCTGTATATTAACATATAAAGAGGTAAGAGAAAGTAAAAATTCAAATCCGGATTGAGATTAGTTCTATATACAAAAAGATGCGGTAACTCACCCCAGTAAAATTCTAAGTGAACTAATCATATCTTACTTTTCTATCTAATTAAAAAAATCCCTACGAAATTCTGCAAGGGGTTCGATGGGTTCCTAAGTTACCCAGTGTTATTATTATCTGTTTATGAGAGTTTCGAAATCTTCAAAAATTAATTCCGCCCCAGTAATAAGAAGTTTTAGAATGATATTAAAATGTTTCTATCCTACTATCCTATTTGCTAAATATTGAAAATAAATTTTAACTCAAACGGAATGCACTTATTTTTTAGTGAAAGTATTAAAAAACAATATCTTTATGCATTATAAGGGATGGGGCATTAACCCCCCTGGTTAATGCCTTCATACTTCCCCCTCCCCCCCCCTTCTTTAAGGAAATGCGAGCCTTCACCGCGAAATTACTCTCAAAATAATTTGAATACATTTATAAATAATTATTTTAATTTTTATTTTATTTTGAAATTATTTTATTTTAATTTTCAACCCTTAATTCACCCTTCTGTAAAAGTATATTAAGGAAATTTGATTAACAAAAATATAGGCCATATAGAAAAGAATATAATGGTAAATAATGGTGACTTAAGAAAATATAAAAAAATGCCCTCAGGCTTGGTGTAGTTGATAACGTGCCTACCTTCTATACCAAACGAAGAGGGTTCGGATCCCTGGCAGTCCCACGAAAAGATTGTGTGTAAAAAAAAAAGATAAAAAATAAAAAACAATTTTTTTTTCAATGACACCTACACTCCCCCTCCCCCTCCCCCTTTCAACAGCTTATATACTCCCTCTACCCTTAGTGAAATACAAAATATTTAATTTCATATTTAAAAGAATCGTTTTTCGCAGTCAAATTATTTGTTTCTATCATTTTTTTTTTTCAACGATAAAATGCATAATAATTACCTTTAATAAGACTCTCAAGAGGGTGTGCTGGTTGACGGTGAGGTCAGGGTGGGTTACACTATATTAATTATTCACTTTGATTCACTTTAAACACAAAAAAACAGCAGCGCCTGCCTGCTCGGCCACGCACTCGACTCGACTGGACGAGAGATTCGTCTCTCTCTTATTATAGGAATAAAAAGATGAAAATAACAATTCCCTTTTTATTAAAAGTAAAAAAATGCCTTTTGCTCTAATCTAACTATATTTAGAGATGGAAAAGAATGTCAACAAGTGAATTGGAATATTCCAGGGCCTTTCTTAAATAATCAACCAACCCTTCATCCCCCCTAATGAAAATAATAACGCTATTTTTTGAATGTTTTCTATTTATTTGGCTTCGATTTAGCTAAAGTAAATTTAAAAAACATTTTTTTCAATTTTTCACCCTCTTATCCAATCCTAATAAATAAAATAATTAACAATGCTATCGCCTTCGGGGAGCTTCGAGTCTAGTCATAAAACACTGAAAAACTTCCCTGAATCCGCCTTTGGGTTTTACACTTACAAGTATAATTTTCTAGAATGAGTCTTACTTTAGGCCAGTGGTTTCCAAACTTTGTTACAACGCCTCCCTTAAAAATATTTAATCGTATGACCTCCCCCCTCCCCACACATTTAATAAAATAATACAAAAACAAAAAATTTTAATACTAAAAAATATAAATTTAAATAATATTTTTTTTTATTTATTCATATTTATTATTTTAATTAAAAACTCCGTCTCAGAATCTTCTAAATTATATTATTTTATTTATAAAACTAGCAATCATTTGAAAAATTGATCTTTGTGACCAATATTCGCGCCTCCCCTTAGACTAGTCCGCACCTCCCTAGGGAGGCGCGCCTCACATTTTGGAAAACGCTGGCCTAACTTTTGGTGGATATTTAAATTAATAAATATTTAAAAAATAATTGATTTATGAATTTTAATCAACATTTTGAGGAAATAAAAAAATAACTGAAAAAGTACATTAGTCTTTGGCCGATTTTATTTAAAGGATTTTTTAGTGCCTTAAGAGGGTACTTTCATTCCAACTTTCATTCCTGATACAAATTCCACCAGCCATAAAATACCCTTATATTAAGAGGGTACCTAACTTAAATATCAAATTTCAATCTCCTAGCTCTTTTCATTCTTGAGATATTTTGCGAGACTCAAAACGTGTATTTCCATCGAATTTTTGACATTAATGCATGCTATCTCCAAATATTAACATTCCGTTTATATTAAGAGAAAGTAAAAAAAAAATATTTGGTTATTTGATTGACAATAATTAATTTCATCTAGATTTTCGAGTCACAAAAAAGTTTAGAAAGGGGTAGGAGGGGGGAGTATTTTTTTTTTTTTATATATATAATTCTTCTGTACGTGTGTATGTGACTGAACTCCTTCTAAACGACTGAACCAATTATGATGAAATTTTCTGTGTATGTTTGTGAGAATCCCGGACAGGTTTTGTTTCACAAATAACAATAATTTAATGAGTAATTAACCGTTAAAATAAGAAAAAAATAAAAATTAGGAGAAATAGTTGCCATGGTAACATAATATAAATATTTACTCATGTTTACGATTTTTTTTATTTATTTACATTTTGAATTCTAAAATATCGGCGTAAATTTTTTGTCTGTGTACCGGGAGAGTCCCGGAAAGGATATGATTCACAAAAAATATTAAGTTCATGAATAATTAACCGTTAAAATAATCTCTAATATATAAAAATGAAAAGGGAAAAATGTTTGTATGTACCGGCCGAAGGCGGGGCTTTGCGTCTAGTATTAAAAAAAAAACTTCAGAAATTTCATTATTTTTTTTTTACTTTCTCTTACCTATGTATATATGTAATATATATATAGAGAGAAAGTATTGGATTCATGTCAAAAATTCGATGTCGAGATTTTGATGGATCTTCACGTTTTGAGGTCCCCTGAATCCAAAAAGTGGTTTTCGCGACATGGTCTGTCTGTGGGTGGGGTGGGTGGGTGGGTGGGTGTGTGGGTGTGTGTGTGTGTGTGTGTGTGTGTGTTCAATTTTAAGCATGAAGGAATTGAGCTACGAGGTTGAAATTTTATATTTAAGTTAAACACTCCCCGGGACCGGAAAAATAAGCTTTTAATCAAAATCGGCCAAAGAGTACTAGTACTTTATTGATGTACTTTTTCAGTTTTTTTCGATTTTCTCAAAATTTGCTCCAACGATTTTTTTTAAAATTCAAAAATCAATTATTTTTTAGATGCTCTTTAAAATGTATATTCTCATTTTGCGATTGAAATCTTCTGAAGACCACTTTACTCTTGTGTTTCATAGGAAAGATAGGAGAAATGGTTGCCATGGTAACAAAATATAAATATTTTCCCATACTTATAAATTTTTACATCTTGAATTCAATTGTACTCTACTGTCGGAAACTAAATACATGTCGACACGAAAAATCTGGTGTGACAAGCACAGTGCACAACTTTCGATTACCGAAGGTAAGAGAAAGTTGTGTGCTGTGCGCCAGTCACACCAGATTTTTTTTCATTGAAGATAAAAATATTAAGAGAGACCTCAAATTTATTTTAAGCCCTTTTTACAAATATCCCATTTGAATGAAATAGAGGGTGAAGAAATTTCTCTTCCTCTTGCTATAACTATTTAGCTAATGTTTTTTTAAGTTGTCGGTTTCATGAATGAAAGTAATTTATATTTCATTTTATTTTTAGAAGATCGTATTAGTTCATCCTGCGGGGATCCGTGTTTGTTTATTATAACTAGCAGGCACACTTCAAACCCTACCGATCAATTTTTGTTTTTAATTAATAATGAATATTAATGAGAATATTGTTTATTATTATCATTTCATCGCCATTTCATTTAGTCAAATTTATTATAAATAAGAAGAAAAGAACAACATGAGAGAGAAGAGAGAGTGTGTGAAAGTTGCTATAATATAAACCAAATTTAGATAATTTATACATTTGAATAAGATAAACAATAACGAGGAAGTTGTTTTTAAAGTATATTTTTTATCTACTGTATTTATATTATGGCAAACAAAATAAACTGGAACAGAATTCAAGATCTCATTTAAAGGATATACCTTCAAGCAATTGATTTTACCTACATACTTTGTTACCCGGAATCTTTATTAAAGAAAGGCAAAATAAATTTCAGAGAAGCCAGGTCCAATTTCTATGGAGAATAATTTAATTGGCGCATATTGCATTATTTTAAGCGATATATGGGGGAGTCCTTGCGCATTTATTTATATCATTTGGTATCCAAATTATTTAAATATTAATCGGTCTACCTGAGATCCGAACCCGCGCCCCTTGGCTTTAAGATGATCAATATTGACATTTGTCAACACTTCATACTTCTTGGCCACAGGATAGGTTATTTTATTTTTTTTTAAATAAATTTTATAAAAATATCAGCAATGTAAGTTAAAAATTTTTAGAGTAAAATTTGTTCATATCTACTGTACCGCGATAAAGGGTCGTCCACATATGTATTACGTATCGCGGGGGGGGGGGGGGTCTGAATAAAACGTTACTAATTGTGACATGGATGACCCGGGGTATCTCTAAGTGTGACAAATTTATAAAATTTTTTGAAAAAAAAAGGTCGAATGATTTTCACAACAGGGAAAAATGGTGTGATTATTTGAGTCACGAGAGATAAAATGATATGAATTTTGTTTAAGAAATTTTATTCGGGGAGGGGGGAGGGGGGGTTAGTTCTATGCTGTGACATAATATTTATAGGGTGGTTTGTTTGTATGTGTATGTGACTAACTGTGACTAGGGCTGTGCAAAATAATCTATTAATCGATTATTTTCTCAAAAATAATCGATTATGAAAAAACAATAATCGATTAATAGATTATAGAAATAATCGATTATTCCCATAATCGAATATGGCCAGGGAGTTTTAGAAATTATTTTTCTTAATCGATTATTAGACAAACAATCGATTATAAGAATAATTATTATTTTTCATAATCGATAATCGAATATTTTTTTTCCATAATCGAACACCCCTAACTGTTACAAATGTGGATTTTATAGCTGGATAATCGTTGATTGACCAATGGGTCAATAAATAAAATAATTTTAGCTGCTCTTCTTTTATTTACCTATCACCCCTAACCATAGGCGTAGCCAGAAATTTTTGATGGGGGGGGGGGGGTTTAGGATTATTTCTCCCCCCCCCCGACTAATGGGGCAGTATAAGGCGTCTAATGAAATATATGGCTAGCCACTTACCCCACCTTCGCTTCGCCCCCCCACCCCTGGACCCCCCTCGAGGTGGCTCGGGCCCGCCCTTTCTTAATTAAGTGCCGCAATTTTTCAATCATCTCGTATCAGGCAATAAATAATGCAAATCTCTTAATTTTATGTATATGGGCCTAAAATACCGGGGTGTCTCTCTATGTGTTTCTCTTGACCAGACTCCTATCTCAGACCTCTTTTTTTTTTTTTTTTTTTTTGCATCGTGCACACGGACACGCACCAACCCCAGTACCGGTATCTAGCGTAATTGCCATCAACCCGGTTCCAATGTTGGGAGTGAGAGGCCCTTCACCTCTCTACTCCCCAAGAATCAGTCCCTTTCGGGACTGGTCTCTCCTCCCCTTTCCTTATTAATGATCTCAGACCTCTTTAAAAAAAAAAAAAAAAAAAAATTTATTTATATAATAATTTTTATTATTTTTCATTTGCGAGATTTAATCAATTTTAAGCGGCTTTAATTTTTTATAAAGCATAACAAAAATCAATTCTATTCAATGGGAAAATTCTGAATTTTCTCGAATTTTTTTGCGTTTTATTTAATTTTTACTTTCTCTTACCTATGTATATATGTAATATATATATAGAGAGAAAGTATTGGATTCATGTCAAAAATTCGGTGTCGAGATTTTGATGGATCTTCACGTTTTGAGGTCCCCTGAATCCAAAAAAGTGGTTTTCGCGACATGGTCTGTCTGTGTGTCTGTGTGTCTGTGAACAAAATATCTCAAGAACGAAAAGAGCTAGGAAGTTGAAATTTTATATTTAAGTTAGGCCCCCCATGGGACGTGACACGAAGCTTTTGAACAAAATCGACCAAAGAGTACTAGTACTTTACTGATTCACTTTTTCAGTTTTTTTTTCGATTTTCTCAAAATTTGCTCCAACGATTTTTTTTTTTAAATTCAAAAATCAATTATTTTTTAGATTCTCTATAAAATGTATATTCTCATTTTGTGATTGAAATCTTCTGAAGACCACTTTACTCTTGTACTCCATAGAAAAGTTAGGAGAAATGGTTGCCATGGTATCAAAATATAAATATTTTCCCATACTTATAAATTTTACATCTTGAATTCAATTGTACCCTACTGTCGGAAACTAAATACATGTCGACACAAAAAATCTGGTGTGACAAGCACAGTACACAACTTTCGATTACCGAAGGTAAGAGAAAGTTGTGTGCTGTGCGCCAGTCACACCAGATTTTTTTTTTTAAGCTAGAGAGAAAATTATTATATTTTACTTTCTTTTACCCTATTTATGAAATATATAGAGAGAAAAAGTATTTTGTATTATAGAGCTTAAATATCTAGTCATGGCTTGGGTCCAATGGGGGGGGTTTGAACCCCCAAAACCCCCCCGTGGCTACGCCTATGCCCCTAACTGTGACATGGCGGGAGGGGGGGACTAGAAAATCGTCAAAAAAGGCGTTACCTAATATGCGGACGACCCCTAATTTATTATTCGAAAATTTTGTTTTACCACCCCCTCTGATTCATAAGCAAAAACCCTTGGATTAGGTCTAATTAAAAGAGTAGGAAAATGTCATAATTTCTACTATTTAAAGACAAAATTATGAATTCAAATAAATTGGAGATTGGAATGTGAATATGTTATAATCATTTAGTCGAGAGAGTGTACAAATTAATCGCTCTGTCTGTTTGTTTATTTACAAAAAGGAGGTCCATTCGACTCCTTCAGTAGTAACCGTGGTCTTCCCCCTCTCTATTCGGTTTGTGTTCCTTGGGATGGCGTAAGCACGTGAGTTCGCCGGTGATTCAGTCAGTGAGCCACGCGCTCTGCTCTCGGCTCGAGGGACTTCACATCTCGAGATTCATTCATCATTTGATATTAATTCTAGTACAACTCAGTGACAGAACAAGTTTAATCAAGTGTGTTCAAAAATTCAAAAATGATCCACAACAACCATCATTCACCCTTTTTCGTCAATTCAGGCGAGTAATTTTTAAAAGTTTTTAAGGGTTGGAATACCAATTACTTGGGATATATTTGTGTATCTGGAGTTGGATGTTATTTTATGAAAATAAAATTTGAATTAAATGATTTTCAATCTTTGATTAAAATAAATTGTCGATTTTTCTCTCTGTGTTTGAGCATCTTATATCAGATGATATTTTTTTTTTTTATTACTATTTTCTTAAAATAACAAGCCTGAAGATGATTGGTGTAGTGGCTAGCGTGCTGGCCTTCTATACCAAGGGTCGCGGGTTCGGATACCAGGCAGTCCGAGGATTTTATTTAAGATATTTGGATACCAATGGCTTAAATAAATATGCCTGGACCCCCAATATATTATTAAATTCAAGTATCGTAAAAAGTCGTAATGCCTTAAATATTTGATCATCTTTAAAATTTTGTTTGAGGGGAAGGCGGGCGGCAATCGCTAATTGATCGTCGAAAACTTCTACATGAAAAAATTTTCTGACTACTTCCCTACAATATATTGATTTTACCGACCAATTTCCAATTGTACAAAACATAGGAATTTTTTTTAGAAATTTACCACTAACTAGTTATACATAGAAAATTTACATTAATTTAAGCATAAATTATGTGATATCTCCTTTTTTTTATGGACTTACACTACTTTCAAAATAAACGGTCCAATTAATAAAAAAAAATCAATATAAAAACATCATGTTGAAAGAGATTTGATAATCTGAACCAGTCGCGTGCCGATAATTAAGTTGCAGGTTGACTGAGGTCAGATAATCCGATTTAGGCCTATAGTGTATGAAGGTCTACATTTATTTTACAATTTGAGTTTTCTCAAATTTTTTTTTTTTTTTTTAATTGTATAGACCTTATGAATAAGATTATTATCTTCCAGTTAAAATGTGATAAAGAAGAATCTGTGAACATGAGTAAAATCAGTTTGATAAACTCCTAATTTGGTTTTTACTTTTTTTATTATCTACCTGCTGAAAAAATAGTCAATGAAAATTATATTTCATTTGCCCAATCAAGAATGGAAGTTTTAATAAATATTTTTCATCAAAAATGATGATATTATATTTGAGGAGGCGATTAGCCGAGGGGATAAAGCAGTTAAGCTTATAATTCTGAGGTGAAGACAACTCGAGTTCAAACCCACCTCCTGGCAATAAATTATCCAACTCTATTTGAGATGCCTCCTCCTGAGGAAGGAAACCGGAACCCACCTCAGTATCATTACCATGAAAGTTACTTTTCAGAGTGACCACAACGTGTCAGGGCTGACACTAATGACTGAGAGAGATATATTGGGTGTATAATTGTATATTTTTGTTCGGATTTCAGCACATCTATGTCCCGAATAGGCCAAAAATTCTAGGTTTAATTCCCAGGAAGACGATTAAGTAATTATCTTTGTTTTACTATAAAATGCCTATTAAGAGATTACGAGGTCTAATCTTTTTTCTTGTACCCAAAATTTATTCCATTTAGAAGTCTACGGATCAAGTCAATCAAATCCCGGATAAATAAATTATAAACATAAATCTCACACGCAATTAACTTAAGCTTGGAAATACTGGAGTTAAATAAATGCTATAATTGTGACTTAACTCAGGCAGATGTTTTAGGCTGTTAAAAAAACAAGCCAAAATTAATAGCAATAAAAAATATAATTTAAAAAAATTGAATACGGTATTCATAATAAGTGATCTTCAGTATCGGTAATTGAAGGATATTGTGAAACTAATAAGCAAAAATAAATAATATGTACTTTCCCAATCATCAATATGTACTTGTTATTTATATAGGAAAAATAAAAAATGGTTTTGGCACTTGAAATTGATTATAAAAAATAAAATAAAAAATGTGGTCTTGTCTTTAGACACAATCCCGGAGCTTTGTATCAACTCACAATCAAAGGACCTTGAAACAGGAGTTTTTTTTTTTTTTTTTTTTTTTTTTTTAAACAAATCGAAATTTTTTTCAATCTATAAAATGTAGTAGGGGTTCCATTTTGAAAAATGGAAAAAAATTGTTATTTTAAAAAACATTGAACTAAAAATTGAAATTTTAATAATCAAATTTTTTGGCCCTCGGGCTTGGTGTAGAGGTTAGCGTGATGGCCTTATATATTAAGGATTGCGGGTTCGAATCCCAGGCAGTCCGATGATTTTATTTAAGCCATTTGGATACCAAATGGTCTAAATAAGAATGCCTGGACCCCAAATATATATATTATTAATATAACGGTTATCATCAAAGTCTTATATGGCCTGAGGTGCCGAACAGACTGTGTGTATGTGTGTGAGTGTTAAAAATTTTTTTTTTTTGATAATGTGTTTTAATGGCTAATTAGACGCCATCTCTATTTATTTCAATTATTATAGCCAATTCATTTGAAATATATTTTTGACTCTTTGAGCGGGAAATGAACCTCTCACCTCTACACAAAAGGCGAGTACTCTACCACTGTGCTGCAGTCCAGGGGCTTAATAATCAAATAAATATCTCGGGATATAAAAATATTGGCGTGGTCAAAAGAAAAAGGAGAGCTTGTCTGTTGGGGAAAGGGAAAAGAATGGCAATCAGAGGAAGATAAGTCTTAATTTGGGCAACTCGTGCTCACTGGATGTGAGCCTCTCAGTAAAAAAATTCGGGATAGGTGAGGAGAAGAAGAAAATTCGCAGCTAGTTATATTTCATTATTTTTATTCCCGATATGTTGACGTTTCGGTCCCGGTTGGGAGCATCTTCAGAACAAATGAGTGTTAAGTCAACATAATCCTTACGTATCTAGTAAAAAAATTGTATAGAGATCCTAAAAAAGATAGGGTGCATTTCAAAAAGACACATTCAAATAAATAGATCTATATTTTTTTTTTTTAAATTATAATCCTTTAGTCTAATGGCCTCAGATGCAGAAAAACTCCTTATAAAAATTTAAGCAAAAAAATTAAAAGACTCTAGGATCTCGATACAGGATAATCTATCCTCGACGAACAACAGATTCCAGATTAATAATGGCAGGTAATTTTGATATATTAAATTATCTTATTTCTTTTTGAATTTATTGGCAGTCTTGAAACGCTATATGGTTTGTCCTATGAGAACATCGTCACCCTCAATATTTCATAATATTGCCGGGAAAGTAAAAAAAAAATCATTGTAATGAAATCAAAAAGATAGGAACACATCGAAATGTAAAGGAGATAATTCAAAAGATCTAATCGTTTTGAAATTTATCTTAATTAATAAACAATTCCGATTAATTAATTAGTAAGACGATTAGGATTCAAAAGCTTCCGATCCGGTTATCGGGATTTGAAAAAGATTAAAAAAATGAAAGTATTTATTTTGAAATCAATGACGAAATTATAAAAAAAAAATATATCATTTGAGCGTACTTTTTCCAATTTTTTTTTAATTTTCTCAAAATTCGCTCCAACGATTTTGATTAAAATTCATAAACGTTCTTTAAAATGTATATTCTCATTTTGCCCTTGAAATCTTTTGAAGCACACTTTAATCTTGTACTTCATAGGAGAGATAGGATAAATGGTTAAATAAAATATAAATATTTTCCCATGTTTATAAATTTTATGCCCTTGAGCTTGGCGTAGTTGGTAGCGCGTCTGCCTTGTATGCCAAGGGTCGAGGGTTCGGACCCCAGGCAGTCCAATGATTTTATTTCAGCCATTTGGATACCAAATGACTTAAATAAGAATGCCTGGACCCCCAATTTATATATTTACAAATAACGGGTATCGTTAAAATCTTAAATGGCCTAAGTTGCCGAAAAGACTGTGTATATGGATGTGTAAATAGTGAGTGTGAATGAGAAAAAAGTGTGAGTGTTAAAGAAAATCCGATTATCTGGAATTCTAAGGAAACTAAAAATATCTTGACACGAAAAAAATCTGGTGTGAAAAGCACAAAACACCACCAAAAGTAAGAGAAAGTTGTGTGCGACCAGTCACACCAGATTTTTTTTTGTCTTTATTTATTCAAAACCGTGCGCTGAACAAAAAGCAACAAAAAATACTAATTATTTTTATGACATCTTTTAAATGTGATATAATAAATATATTAATAAAACTATATGAAATATCAAAAGAGAAGGGGAGAGTCATTTTAATTCTTAATGATTTTTTATCACCTTCCCACCTCGTGTTATACAATATATTCCGAGCGACTTTTATTTTTGAAGAGAAAAATTAATTAATTATTCTAAACTGGATATTTTATCCACTTCGGGTTTGATTTTTTTTTATAATGCATACAAACAGGAAAATAAATCTAAAAGATATGAATATTTAATTAATAAAAAATATTGAATTCCCTAGAAAAAAATCACAAATTCAATTTTTCTTCTTCTTTCTTTATCATAATTATTAACCCTATACCTATATCGAAATCGGCATATTAATTGTTAACGCGATCGCTAGAAGAAACAAACGGGCCAGCTCCCGAGTAAAAATGATTAAAAATGATCGCGGGATACACACGCCCGCACCAGGGACACACATTTTTCTTCTGGTCACTTTCGAACTACTGTGTGTGTCCCTGGTGTGGCCGTGTGTATCCCTGTGTGTCCCTCAAGGTTCACTATGCAGACCTGCTGCGGGCGTGTGTTCGCTAGATCATTTTTAATCATTTTTACTCGGGCTATGCGATTTTTTTATAACTAAACTTTTTGTTAGGTGAATGCAAAGATAGGCAATCAAATACAGTATTCTCCTCAGAATGGTGTATTATAGAAAAAAAGGATTATTTCTTTTTTTTATATAAAATTTAATATTCTATAACTTGAAATGATCAATAAACATTTCGCTTTGAATATTAAAATATATTACTTTTTTTTTACTTCAATTTGCCCGCCCCCATCCTCTATAACTGATCATTCAACTCTATATAAAAATTTAGATGGTCATCAGATGAGTAAAATTAAAATTTCCTAATTTAAGATAAAAAAAAGAAAAAATTCTAATAAATGAACAATTATCAATTCTCGAGAAGTCGACGATGAGGAAAAAAATTGATTTATAAATAATAAGTAATTTAGATCATATTATTGTTATAAGTAGAGAGCGGAAAAAAGTCTTAATTTCGAAAAAAGTCGTCTCAAATGTTTTCTTTTTTAGCCAAATAGTCGGTAAAAAGTTTGTTTTTGGCAAAAAAAAGTCGCTGTCAATTTTAACATTTGTTTGTCTGTATGAACAGATTTATGCTGAGGAACGTTGACAGATGAAACAATTTAATCTATCTCTCTTTAGATCAGAATTCAAGGCGCATGTCTTTATTCTATCCTAATTAGCCCACGAAATATTATTTAGACCCCTAGTACAAGGAACGGGGGGTTCGTAAACGGGGTCTAAACGAACTCAGATGGCGAACAAATTAAACAAAAAATTGGCCCAATTATTTAGATAAAATAGAATGTACAATGGATTAATTAAAAATTTTATTTTTTTGATAGAAATTTTCTTATTTTAAACCCGAAGAATTTTGAAGTTAATTGAAAAGATAATTTTTTTAAGGTCTTTTTCGGCATCTGAGGCCATTTAGACCCTGTTCATGTTTATATTTCAATTGATTGGTATCCAAATAAATTTCTCGTCTCGCCTGGGGCGGAATGTGAACTCTCGACTTTGGCACAGAGGACAGATGTCGAACAAAACTCGAATATTTTTTTAAAGTCAACGAGATATGATTTTTAGAACAGTAGCAAATTTAAAGTGGGGTCCAAGGGGATCTTTCCTTATACAAAGACAATAAAAATTACCAAAAACAAATAAAATATCAATTATACATGAAAATAAAAAGAATCATTGAGAGAAGAATGGGAAAAAGTCAGCAGGCAATGCCAACCAGTGCTGAGTCTCGGGTAGGTTACCTCGAGGAACAAGAAAAAACTAACCACCTGCCGAATAAAAATTTGGGCCTGCCACCAAACAAGAATTCTCAGCTACTGTTTCAAGACTAGGCCTAGTTGATTAATTTAAAGCGCATTCCTTATAGTGCGAGGTTCATCTATCTCTTTCTTTCTACGGGTATTTTAATAGATGTTCATTTGATTATTAACTAATAAAATTAAAACTTTCTCTTCGTAGGCAATCCTAGGTAGTAATTAGTAACTCCTTCTTAAGGATATGATCTCATCTTGATTTTGTAATTAAATTTATTAATTACACTTCAAACGCAGAATTCTTTAAAGTAGCAGATCCATATTAGGACTCAGATTGTTTTAAAATAAGAAAATTTCTAAATAATAATTAAAATTATTATGAGAATTTGTTATCTTGAAAGATGGTAGTTTTTAAAATTTTGTAATCAGTGGCGTATTATGAGTCCGCAAGATCTATCTTCATTTTTTCCTTAACTTTCGACAGACGAAAATATTTTTATTAAAACAACAAATGAGATGGAATGCATTAAATTTTTCGATTTCAAGATTTTTTATCAAAGATCAGTGACACAACTACTTATGTAAGTTTCAGCCAGCTTGGCGTTTTTAAATGAAATAAAATTGTGTGTGAGTCTGTAGGAACGATTGCGACTGAATGAATTGACTAAATTTCTAGGCTTTCATATATCCGGTAGTTATAGAAAATATATTCCAAAAGTGAATAAAGATCCTACTTTAATTTTAAATTCAATGAAAAGGCTTAAAAAAAAAAGATCATTAGTTTAAATGGCCAAATACATATGTTTATGTATAGGCGAACTATATAATTTAAATTTTTTTCGCCTGTTAATAATTCAGGTTTAATTTGGTCCACATTTTACGTGCACCGTCAAATTAATCGTCCGGCTATTTACATGTGCTAATTTGAATGCTAATTTATTCGAAAGCTGTCAATTATTAATTAACACCCGATTTAAGAACTTGTTGTCGATCAATTCTTTCATCATGAGAGTCCAATGATTCATTCATATCTTTGAAAGGGAAATTCCAAAATATCAAGTCATAGCTGATGTACAGTACCATCGATAAACTCTTATTTTTCGAGAATTTTACTAGATTATTATACGATCTATATGCAAAACATTACAGGCGCAAATAGTCATGGGAGTGTAATAATAAAAGATTGCAAATTAATTATATTAGAGTATAAAATTCGCAATCAAGTGTTTTTAATGTAGGTCGAACAATACATTAGTAAGATGTCAACCAAGTAAGAGTTTCAATTAAATTATAAGGACCGTCGGCCAAGAAATAAATACTTTTGCGTATTATCCGTTTATTTGTAAATATTTCGATCCCAGTGACAGGAAATGCTCAGCTATTTTGTCATAATGGATGGGAGAAGTTAACGATTTGCAAAACATCTGTTGATTGTATTGAAGATGATTTCATGTCACTAGAATCGAAATATTCACAAATAAACGCAAAAGTATTTATTTTTTGGCCGACGGTCCTTATAATTTAATTGATTTTTCTTACGGCCATCTACAAACAACAAGTAAGAGTTTGTCTATTTCTTGTGAGAATAATATAAGCAAGTAAACTTTTTCTTTCTTCGCCTTAATCCCGCGGTGCGGGGTGGGCGGTTCATGGGTTTTTGCGACCGGAAGGAATAGAACAGGCCGGCCCGTCGCACGGTCTGTTGAAAATCTAGAAGGGAAGAGACTGACAAGCAAAGAACAGAAGTACTGTCAGTCCCAGCTAGGGCAGCTCGTGGTCGCCATCCACGTGCCCACAAGATGTGGGCCCCTGAGCTGAATATAATACATATATATTCAAATAACGGTTATCGTCAAAAGTCTTATATGGCCTGAGTTGCCGAAAAGACTGTGTGAATGAGAAAAATGTGAGTGTTTAAAAAAAAAAAAAAAATAATAATAATAAGTCGAACTCATACTTCCCATCGAAAATTTTATATCCTCGTCTATCGTCGAATTGAATTTTATCACGTTTATATAAATTTGACATAAAACTCTTTTAAAAAAAAACCTAATAGTTTTAAAGTAAAAAAAAAATAGCTTACCACAACAAGAGGAAGTTAAAATTATATTTAATTTTTTATTAAAGTCGATGTCCGAAGGACGGACAGACAAAAAAAAAACCGCGGAATCGTTTTCTATCATTTACACAGAATCCTTAACCACTTACTCACATCCTATTGTTATGAATTTTTTTTTTTTTTTTTGTTAATGTACATTAATATAAATCTCGTTATATTCTCATCAAACGATCTTTAGTGATCGTTCCGACGACAGAATGGGTCTTAATAAGTCTAATCTCTAGAAAGTGCTTTTCAACTCGCCGAACTTAATGACGATAATTAAAGAAAAATTGAATTAAAGGGAAATTATTATTTACTTTACAAATAAAATTATTAAAATGAATACAAATTGTATATTTATATACTTTAATACTGTATTTATAAAATACTAGAGCCCGACCGAAACAAGATTTTCAGCCGAAACCGAATTTCGGCCTCAATTTTAGTTTCGGCCGAAACCGAAATTTGTATTTTCTATACAAAATTCATATCATTTTACCTGCGGAAAATTTTTTTCCCTCTCGTGGACGGTACATAATTAAGGAAAAACGAGAGTCCGCCTTTAGCGAGTGACGCGGTTAGTTACAAATAAATAAAATTATATACAATGGCCAATGATGTCAATTAAGAATAAATAATTTTTTCTATTAATTAAAATTTAGTTTTCGTAAATCCAGGAAAATGATATTCATCACTCAAAACTGTACATTTTTAGTAAATAAATTACAGTATATCGTATTAATAAATAAAATAATGACTTTACAATGACAATAAATATTGTCAGCAAAAAAAAACAAAAAAGATAACATTTTGAAAAGAAAAATTTTTTGAACTTGATATGAACTCTAGTAGGTCAGAAAATCGCGGTGTGAAAATTTAATTTAGAAAATTTCCTCCTTAAAAAATAAAAATTAGTCATCTAAAATTTTGTATTGTAAAGTATAATAGAAGTAAATCAAAATAAAAAAAAGGATATATAATATTTATTAACCTGCCTATACTTTTTCAATTAATCAAAAAGTTTTTTTTTTATTTAATCTAACGAATAAATGAGACAAGAAAATTAAGTATGTAGAGAAGTTCATTATGTTAAAAAGACAATTGAATAAAAATGATTATTTATTAATCACTTATACGAACATCGATGACGCAATCAGATACACGTTGCATTTATTCACTAACGAGCTTGAAAAAAAATCATTTAAATTGCGTCGCGTATCAATATTATTCAATTTACATATCAATTTATCCTTGCTCGGTTTGGTTATATATTATTATAAAATTGGTAACTGTTCAAACTTTATCAGGTAAATTAAATTAAAAACACAAGGTTATATGTTTCAATAAATTATTTTTTAGTAAGTATAAACATTTTGTTTATTAAAGCTTTTGTGATTTGTATTATTATTATTATAGAAGTTTTTAATTATGCTAAGGGACATATTTTGTAGGCGACCATATTTAAGCGTAGATCTGCGTCGGGGCCTATTCTATAACTCGAACCACCATTTGGA
This sequence comes from Euborellia annulipes, assembly GCA_023213315.1. Classification (NCBI taxonomy): domain Eukaryota; kingdom Metazoa; phylum Arthropoda; class Insecta; order Dermaptera; family Anisolabididae; genus Euborellia; species Euborellia annulipes. Next base: position 47,036 of record JAKCPI010031236.1, read on the forward strand.
TGAGAGGGAAAAAGGAAAAAAGAAGATAGACCACATTTTGTTATTAATTATTTATTTAAAATATAAATACTGTACAACGTTATGACTAAAATATCCAATTATGAGATTAAAATTTTGATAAATAACCATAGTTTATTTTAAGGTGCGCTTCTCGAGATGCTGATTTTGAGAGGTTCCAGCGACCACAATTTTGAAGCTACAGACCTCAATTTTTTTTTAAATTAAAGCTATTTAAAATATCTACAACTTATAGAAGCTCTTTTTTTTATTTCCAAAAATTATCATTTTTTTTTTTGATTAATCACATTAAATAAAAGATATTTTAAAAAAAATTCGGTCTAGGCTTTCTATAGGACTCCAAGCCACCCAGAGGGGGCTGGCTTTCCCTTCACTAGTTCACTCGCATGAAATTAGCTGTAGTTCTGTTCTTTCGTTTCTTTTGATTTTTTTTTTTTTAAACAAGGAAACCAACCACAAGGCGAAATTGGGGCAAGTGGTTTCACACTAGTTTTTCTCAATCTACCTCACAGTCACACACATTCATCACAGTCTTTTCGGCAACTTAGGCCATATAAGACTTTGACGATAACCGTTGTTTTAAATTTATATTAATCTATTGTGGTGTTCAGGCATTTCTATTTAAGCCATCTGGTACCCTCCAAATGGTTTAAATAAAATCATCGGACTGCCTAGGTCCGAACCCGCGACGTTTGGTATAGGAGGTAGGCACGGGCTACCTATTAAAGTCGCCACACTCGGTTGAGCTTATAGATAATTAAATTAGTAATCATTGTGTTGAAGAATAATTAATTTTTTGCCTTTAATTAATTTGCTGGAGTATTTCAAATGAAATGGAATAAATCCCTTGTATTCCTATGGGAAAAACTAACGTCATCTCTTGCCGCCTAGAGTAACCGGTTTCTGAATCGTCTAATATCGGTTTTTCGAGACGTCCACGTTAAGCAGTCAACATTTAAAAGTAAGTGGTCAAGTTTGGAATTAAGGTGCTATGGGAAACTAAATATATCTCGAGACAAAAAAATCTGGTGCGACCAGTCACACCATGGTTAAATGCTGTTCCGCATAAATTCAATTCAATACAAATTTGTCAGCGTTTAGGCCTATAGCTATTTCTTAATGAGCTAGATATAAACTCTCTGACAAAAGTTACAGCAAATGATTAAGAAAAGGCCAGATATATAAGAGAGGTCCAGGAGGCGAGTCCTATGTCTGCCGGAGGCGGACAGCGCGGCTAGTTCGTATACAAAAAATGTCAAGGAATGTTTAGATTGATATTTAACCAACGAAACGCCTGTCTATCTATTTTAAAGCCTATTATTTTAATATTATAATATTAAAATTGTTGCCATTCAAGGTTAATGATGATTTATTTATTCATCTCTCTTTGAACAAGAGCCCCGGAGGGAGGTGGATTTTTCCGCTCGGCTGCTCTCTGTAATTCCAGAGTATTATAATTAGTTAGGTTGGTTTGGTGTGTGTATCTGTGCTTGAGTGCTCAAAAGGCGTCTCGCCTGTTATTTGTCACTTTTAATTCAAATATACTTAAATTAAATTAAAAAAATGTCCTCCGTCTTCTGTATAGAGTAGTCGTTAATCTCAAGCAAACCCTTTTCCTTTGGGCTTTTTTTTTCTTTTAGGGCTGATCTATGAATAGACATTCCATTAGGAAAAAACAAACGCTCGGTTTCGCTTTTCGTTGATATTCATTTTATTAAGTGCTCAGATAAATGGTTTTTGTTTTTAATTGCGCGAGGAATTAACGGAAATTAATTTTTAGTTGTTTTTAATAATAAACTAAAGAGAAATAGAAGCTGGAAATAACATCTAAAGAGATTTTGAATATTTTTTTAAATTCCTTATGCATGGGGATATTCAGTAGCGTAACTAGCCGGGGGCGAAGGGGGCGCTCACCCTCCCCCCCTCCTCGACCCAGGCGCATCCAGCCTTTGGCACCCCTCGAATCCGACATAAGCGCCCTAGGGCATCTAAGATATAGCTAAGGAACGGTGATTTTATCATATTCTTTCCATAGATTGTCTAAAAAAATTGAGTTTCCTTTTAAAATTATATTACAATTTGAAAAAACGGCGCACTAATCGAGCTTCGCCCCCTCAGCCATCAAAGACTAGTTACGCCGCTGGGGATATTCTTATCGGATCCCTTGAACAAAGTCCAAAAATGTCAATCTTCGTGAGGGAACTTCCCACTTGCTAAAAAAATATGGTTTTATCAAGTTGCTAACTTCACAAAACTTTCCTTATACCTCAGATAGCTAATTATTTGTGAAAAAATCATTTTTTTGTAACTCAAAGGTTAAGCGTGTTCTTGTTTATTATATCGATGATTTGCTATCGGTCGGATAGGTTTGCTAGTTGACTAGAGGTGAAGGAAAACACCAGAGGGAAACCAATATAATATTTCAATGACCCCAAAACTTCTCTTTTATTTGTTAGTATTACATTTATTAATTCGTTAAATTCAATAGCCCATCTCTGAATTCTAAAGCGAATAAATCAAATGTTTATAAATATTATAACACGACTATAAATCACGACTAGTCATTAAATAATCATTAGTCAACTAATCCTTAACATCCTTTTTAAAAGAAGATGCATTCGTTTTAATTAAGGATTTTTTTTTAGATTTAATGTATGTAAGACGACAAATTTATGCAAAATTCACGAATGACGTTATTTTATAGAATTTTGCGGTGGTGACATCATCTGGCGAGCGGCTTCTTGGGATATAACTAAGAGTTGTCCAGATAAATGAATTTTAATTAATTTTGCAACATAATATATAAATATGAAACAAGAAAATCGAGTGGAAAATAAGAAGGGAGGAATCTATTTGAAATTAAGTACACATATAGTACATGGACCAGGGAGTAACGTAGTAATAATTTGAATCTTTTAAGTATTTTGGAAAATTAATTATAATAAAATTTCTTCAATATGGGAACCCAAAGTCGACAAGTTGGCTTGAAAATTAGAGAGGCAGTTAGTTGCGCTGTGAGTCAGCTTTCCAGGTATACGAAATGGAGCTGTGTGAGGAGCTACGCAACAGTTAAAAAAAAGAAGAGAGCACGAGTACGACTGACCCTTCAAACAGTCATAAATAGACCCTTTTGTGCTGTGCCCAGTCTGTAACCAAGCGTGAACTCCAGATCCTTCCTTAACATCTTAACACTTGCATTGCAACAAGAAATATCCCAAATTAGCAATAAAATTGCCCGCCGGAGGCAGGCAATTGCTCGCCAAGGGCGAGCAAGGGGGTCCAGGAGCCCCCTGACTAGGCGGAAAGCCCGCCGAATTTCCAGAGAGCGGATAACAATTCGCATATTTTCAACTCTGACATGAACCATAATAGGGCCTACATCTCATGAACTTGATTTAATTTTTCTCCCATTTTTTTTGTTAACGCAATCGTTTTCCGAACTTGTTTTCTATAGAGATATTTCCAAGATCGGTGCCAAAAGGAATGCTGCACTTCATTTGCATATTAATCGTATTTATATTCAAAGAGTGTGCTGGCTGACATTGCAAAAGACTATTTTTAGTCAATGATTTTATTATCACTTATTCATATTTATTAATTTTTGTATGCCTACAGGAAATGGCGCCTCAATGATCCTTGGAAAGTAAATATAAATATTTTTTCTTCTTTAAACATGTAAAAACAAATTATAATCATTATTTGTCAAATAAACTAAGGAATTATTGTATAAGTTATACTTTTTCATTTAAACAATGAATAGGGTGCTCGTGCTGGTGTAGTGAGCTAGGGTGTCGGCTTCTACAAAGAAGATTCCTGTTCAAATCCTTGGCGTGCGGGATTTTTCATTAAAAATAAAAATATTTATTTAATGTAAACAAATCCTGCCAGGCACTGGATTGGAATATTGGAACTCACCACAATAGCCCTCAGGCAACTCTACGAGGAGAGGGAGTTGCTGTGACATCCCGTCCTGTGGAAGGGACGTAAAGAAGATTCCCTCTCAGTGATGCATTCTTCGAAAGGAGTAGGCTACACGCCGGTGCTGAGGGAGTCCCTCCTCAAACTAGGACATCCTCCCTAGCATAGAAGAGGTTGGATATAAGGAACCGGTTGGAACCAGAAATAAGGATTAGTTCACTAGCTAGAGACGAAATCAGGAGGAGTTAGAGATAGGAAATAATGTAACTTCACGGGGGTGTCGGTAGATGGCTACGGTCAGAGGTCGGTTGGGTTTGAGGTGTGTGTCTTCGTGCACGAAAGCACCTCGGGTAAATAAACGGTGATCCCGATAGGAATTTCAAATAATACTAATTTAAACAATGAAATAAAAGCGCAGTGGGCTTTTATGATATGGCTAGGCTACTAAAATACCGATTATTAAAAAATTGTAAGTTTGTTAAAATTTAATAACATATCCCCCCTTCGTAGCGGAGAGGTTAGAGATGTTGACATATTCATTATTGATAATAAAGGGGCGTGGGTTCGGATCCCAGGCAGTCCGGTGAATATCTATTTAAATCATTTTGCTTCAAATGATATAAATAAAGTGTCTCCACATTATATCGTAATTAATGAGTATCGTTAAAGTATATTTGGCCTAAGACTAAAAAAAAGAATATTTGTTTTACGAAATTAATTAAAAAATAAATAATATTGCAAGAGAAAAAATTCTCAAGATTTTATATCATTACTTGAATGAGAAAGCATGAAATCTATTTAATTTCACAGTAAATTTAAATTTTATAAAGAACATCTGTTTTTAACTAATCCATAGATTAAAAAGAGATGCTAAGATAGAGAAGAATTTATTAATCATTTTTGATGATTCTTTTATTATTCTAATCTACCATTTCCTTTATTATTCATTTCGTATTCATCGAAATTATCTATTTTCCCGGATTTGACTCATTCAATGGGAGATATTAGATTAAAAATTTTTTTTGTAATTTTTTTAATTGCAAGGGGGGGGGGTATAAGGAGTAATTACCCCCCCCCCCCCGATATTTGAGAAAAATATTTTTTTTGGGAATTAAATTTTATTTTTATAAATAATATAAAATTTTAAAAAATTTGATTTGTATATATATTGTTGTAAACAAGTACAGAATGCATCTTTAAATTACCGAAAGTAAGAAAAAATTGTATGCTGTGCGACCAGTCACACCAGATAACCCCCCCCTCCCCTCCTGAGAAACTCCTCTGAATCCGCTCTTGGTATGTTAATATTTAGAAAATATGTCAAAAGTCGTTGTTGAGATTTTGGTGGAAATACACGTTTTCCCTGAGTCCAAAAAAGTGGTTACCGCAAAATTGTCGGTCTGTCTTTGAATGTATTTAAGTTAAGTGCTCCCAGACGCAATACGAGAGGTTTTAAATAAAATCGGCCAAAGATTACTAGTATTTTACTGATGTACTTTTTCGAGTTTTTTTTTATTTTTTAAAATTCGATTTGGATTAAAATTCATAAATGGAAATTGCTAAACATTACAAGAAATGTTTGTGAAAAAAGTGATTAAAGTGCATTAAAAAAATAAATAAAATTCATAATAAATTCATTCATAAAATTTTGCATCTCTTTTTATTAGAAAGTGTAAAAAAACACAAATGCATGAGTATTTTTATTAATTTTTTCTTTCTGAAGCCACGCACGTCTTAGTGCTCGTTTCATTGAATATTTATTAGACTATTGACACCATAAGTAAATTAGTGATTCGAAAAGGTCATTTTCTTTTTGATCACGTGACTAGAGTCTATTCATTTGCCAAAATGACCGAGAAATTCAGGTCACTCGTGAACTCGGATTTATATCTAAATTATAAACTATTCATAGAGAGGGTGGATATTTAAATTATATTAGTTCATAGATAAATGGATATTAACAGTCAATAATTATCTAAAAAAATTAATTTAAAATATATTATATAAAAAAAAATTATTTATCGGATTTAATATGTCGCTTTCCTTTTATTTGTTCGAAATATATTTTCTTAAATCCATAATCTTAGCTGAATTTTACCACAGAATGAGTGGCCGAAACGTTGTAAATTTTACAAATAAACCGTAACAACTGTAAAAGGCTAAACTCCAAAATTTAAATATTCTTAAAAATAATCTCTATTTTTCTCGAAATCCTGTAATCCTCCTCCATTCTCCCAAGATTTAATTGAAATTGGTTGAGAATCTTATTTATGAAAAAGTCAAAATATACGAACTTAGTACCGGAAAAAATTTAATAAATTAATTATTGGTTATCGGCAAAACCTTACGAGGGAAAGAGGAAGATATATCTGGGTACATAACGTCCCCCCTCCCCCCCAACTACCCTCAATCAAATGATAAAAAATATATAATTTAGATAGGACCGGAGAATAAAAGCCAGCATTTGATGGACTCCTCTCACACCATCTTTAATTGGTAGATATTTCGACCGGCATCACGCCTGGTCATCACCAGTACAAAAAAATGATTTGATGGGGGTTCGCTCGATCGCATTCACGTCTGTCTCCTGCTTCTGAAAAAATTTAAAATAATTACACATTGTATGACACGGGCCCTGCATCAAATCATTTTTTTGTACTGATGATGACCAGGCGTGATGCCGGTCGAAATATCTACCAATTAAAGATGTTTTATTCTCAGGTCTTTTCTTTATACATCCAGCGAAAAAATTATAATTATATCAATATATAATTTAGTGTTAAATTTTAAACACTTAGAAATTTTCAAAATATTTTATATTCTTTAAAATTTATTCATTTATTCATTTGTTGTGGGGAGGGGGGAGGGGCAATCACCAGTATCGTCCAAACCTCCCCCTCTACCAAAAATAAAAAATTCTGACAACTGCTCTATCTATTGGCTTATAATTTAAAACAGGAATCATTAAAAGTTAGTTAGTTTTAAAGATGACTTATTGAAATTTTAGCGAAAACAAAAATTTTCATTTTATCAGAGATTGACGTTTTTTCCCTGATTCTTTTTTAATTTTCTATGTCAATTCAACATAAGAATTATTAGGCCCAGCAATATTTAAAAAAAAGGTTTATTCTGCTTTCGTATAAGCGTTAATAAATTAAATTCCGTTCTTATCTTGAAAGCTTCTTGATAGTGACAGTGGCATTTGGAAATTAATAAGTAGGTTGGTTGGTGTTTTTTTTTATTAATGCGATTTAGGTTACTAATGCATTACGTATGTAATTACAAAAAAAACGTAATTCCTTTTAAGCTTTTAAGGAAAAAAAAATAAAATAAATTTGCCCACTTTGCGCTGCTGTCTAGGATAATAATAAAGACTGTAATTTAAAGTAAAAAAGAAAGAAAAAAAAATTACGGAGCAGTTACCTTGAAAATTTAACTAACGCCTTGAACAAATACGATTTTGAAAGAGTTTTAAAACACTAATATAAATAAACAAATAATAGATAGTTATACTAAAGATCAAATAAGCATTTAAAAATTATTTAATAGCCTAAAGTATCCGACCCAACCTCAAAGAAAATTAATCTAGGCTCAGAGATGCGTAATATCCAGATACAAGGATGCAAGATAAATATTCTATTTAGATGAACAAAAAAATGCTTTGAGTATCTTATCTGTCGATTGTTATATCGGTGTGTTTGAGGATCCACTTCACTTACTCCAGCGTGTGGAAGTGGAGGGGACGGTGTATATAAATTGAATTTACTATTCAGTGTGCATAAAGAGGTTTTAAAGAGAATTCCTTTTAATATAATTAAATATCAGTGGCTTCTACAAGATACTTCTACGGATTATTTCAAAATTAGGATGGTTGAAGCAATTATTTATAGACTTTTAAAAAATGTGGGACAGCCAAGGGAGTTGTTTGAAATAGAAGTTGAAGAAATTGTGGATTTCCAAATATTTCAAAAAAAAATACATGAGCAATAAATTCAAGCATATTAGAGAAAAATAAAGAAGGCAAGATAATACTATCCTGATTGACAACGAATACAATCGACAAAAGAAACCCCTGGCTCAGGGAGAAGACATTAGCTTCTTATGTCTAGGGTACCGGGTTCGCTTCTCGTACCTAGCGAGAAAAATGTATTTAATCTCAATTGGCTACCAATCATTTGAAATAAATAGGGATGGGGACTAAATGGCCTTAGATGCCAAAAAAACCTTAAACAAATTTAGAAAAATAGACAAAAGAATGAAAATATTACTATTAATACCGACACAGGGCCTATAACGAAATAAAAAAAAAAAGAGAAAATTGTGATAAGAATGGAAAATCCGAAAAATTTGAATATCTAGCGATGAAGAAAATATGGAAGGATTGAAGAATTGAAAAGTTGGAGGGAGGCTACTGGTTGAAAGAATAAACCTATTAATGTGCGAATGGTTGGAGCTGTTCGAGGAACCCAAGAAGAGTGAAGGTCCATGAGTAAATTTTGTTTACATTAAGTTGAAAAATTGAAATTGATAGGGATAAATGAAGAGGAATTTTACAGTCCCTTTACTAATTCAATCCTCCACATTTTCTTCATCGCCAGTTTTATCCATAGATTCAATTATCTCAAATTAAAGTCCTTAGCCTCAAAAAGAGTAAAATGAATCACTAAACAAGTAAAATATCAATCGTTTCTCTAGCGCAGTGGTTTCCAAACTTTATGTTATCGCGCCTTCCTAAAAAATATTTAATCGTATAACGCCTCCCCCTCCCCACTTTATAAAATAATACAAATACAAAAGTTTTTATTGAAAAAAAATGTATTAATACTAACTATTATATTATTTATTATTTTATCTGATATAAGACTTTAGCAATACTTTAGAACAGCGGTTCCCAACCCGTGGGCTTATTGGAACTGAGCCGTGGACCTCTAAGGGAAAATAAAATTTATATAAGCCAATATATAGGTTTACATATACATTGGGCCTCAGCGGTTTTTTTACAGAGAAAGTGGGTCGCACATCAAAAAAGGTAGAAAATTCCTCACTGTGGCTAATATTCGCGCCTCCCCTAAGACTAATCCGCGCCTCCCTAGGGAGTTTGAAAAACGCTGCTCTAGCGGACGTTTCACAGTCTTAGTTCACAGGGCCACCCATCCTCAGGTTGTTCTTCTCAAGTTAAAGATAAATAACCAATAGAAAAATATTGTTTTTGAGTCAGAAAAATTTCACTCCTCCAGATTTTTATCAACAGACAAAATAAAAAGAAAATTAAAGATCCAAATAAAAAAGGCCAATCTGACTAACTCCCTAGCAATATTCCAACTGGTTATATATTATTAGGCAAAATAATTAAAATATAATATTATGTAAGAGATTAAAATTTTTTTTTCGATTTGTAAACAACAAACGAACACCTGTTGTTGTAAGCTTATTTTTTATGGATATGACTATCAAAGGCGACGGAATTGCTTTCATCTTCTTTTAAAAGAGTGACTGAGAGTGGAGGAGTAGAAGCACCGTTGACAAACGGCCAAACGGTGAGAAAGTCGTGTATGGTGTGCGTTTCCAACCTTTGATCGAGGCCTAGATCCGAGGACCAAGCGACCATCTGGTCATATGTCCCACGGCTGTTCTCTTCTAAGATGGATTACTCTCTCACTCTCTCTCTGGGTCTTGATCTTTCTCTCTCTCTCTCTTGTTCTCTTTCTCTTGAATGCCATTTGGAACCTCTCTCTCTCTCTCTCTCTTATCTCTCCCAACATGGTCTTATTTTATTCACCGTCTTCGTAATCGTTGCGTCATACTCACTCACTATTTCGTTTCTTAACTCACTTAAGTTTTAAGTAAATATAGATTACGATCAAAATATTGTTAGTTTTTTTTTTTTGTGCAAAGGCCACGCATTCCTTTAAAGGACGTTCAAAGAACAGGTGCGGAACAAATTTTACTAATAGAGATATAAACGAGTTTATTATAAAATAAAGTTATCGTTTGTAATTATAAATGTAAAAAAAAAATAAAATAAAATTTCGGAAAAGTAGGCCTAGGACTACTATTCAGAAATTTTCTATTTATTTATTTAAGGTCTTTTTCGGCATCGAAGGCCATTTAGACCCCGTCCCTATTTATTTAAATTAATTTGTAACAATCAATTTAAATAAATTTTGTCGCCTGAGACGGGATGCGAACCCACGAGCCTTGGTACAAAAGGCCAGCACGCTAACACCTACACCAAGGCTCGAGGGCTTATTCAGAAAATAAAAATAAAAAAAATTTCAAATCACAAATTTCCATGTTTAAATAAATATTTTTAAGCAAGTTGTTTATGTATTTGGAAATAGAAAAAATTTGTGACTAACCCCTTAAATAGGGGTCGTTGCTGAGTGTGTACTCAAATTTTATTTTAGAATTTTAGATATACAATAGTTGAGATAACTAACTCAACCGTGATTTAATATATGTAGCATGTTTATAAAAAAAAAATACTTATTTTGGATAATTTATTACTTCCTCTTCCCTATATATATGTTAATATATATGGAAAGTATTGGATTAATGTCAAAAATTCGAGGTCGAGATTTTGTGGCACGTTTTGGTTCTCTGAGTTCAAAAAAGTGGTTTCTGCAAAATTGTCTGTGTGTGGGTGTGTGTAACGTTAAAAATGAGCTTTTAAATAAAATCGTCCAAAAAGTACTAGTATTTTATTGATGTAGCTACATTTTAAGTTTTTTTGGATTTTTTCAAAATGTGCTCTAGAAACTTTGAATAAAATTCATAAATCAATTATTTTTTTAGATGTTCTTTAAAACGTATATTCTCATTTTGCCTTCAAAATTATTTAAAGTAGGCCTACATATATAGGTAAGAGAAAGTAATAAAATACACTTTACTCTTATACTTCATAGCTCCTCATATACCAGATAAATACTTTTCTGTTTTTAAATTTTATATCTTGAATTTACCATACTATCGGAAACTAGGCATAGAAAATCTGGAGGTGTGACAAGCACAGAACACAACTTTTTACTAACTTTTTATCGCACAGAATGTGCAACCATCACACCAGATTTTTTTACTTTTGTGTTAATGTTAATTTTTTTTTTTAATGTTTATTATTAGAAATATTTATTATCTATTTTTGAAAGCTTACTAACCAGGTTTCGTTGGGTAGTTAAGGAGAGGGTGAGGAAGTTTTTACAAGGACCCCGATATCCTCTCAGAGGCCCTGGAAATAAATAAGTAGTAATTCAATTTTAAATATGTTTTAGAAGAATATACTTTTTTTTGAGATCATTATTCAGTTTTTTGTATTTATAAAATTTTGTATATTAACTAATAATTACTGGTGTAAAAACAAGCTTCTGTTTTTTTTATTCATATTCACGTAATACATCCGCTTAATTAATTCTTTTTTATTATTATTCTTGATAAAACATAATAATTTTACAGGCCAATTTGTGTAAATAAATGACAAATGTGAATATTTACAAAATAAATAGGACAGTGCTTCCAAGTAAAGTACTGTCCTTTACAATAAAGGACTTATGGCTAGCGGCAGTTTTTAAGAGAAAACCTAGTTACATGAATAATAACTTAATTGTACTTTGCTACCAACACCCTCTGGGTGTGCCTAAAAGCAAAAAGAATCTTAAAATTGGCCAATTAAATTGTCCGCCTTAAATAAATTTGTTCATCCTGTTTGTATAAATTATAATTAAACAAAAAAAAAAAAAAAAAAACCCTAGTTAATTTATTTATTATTAATCAACGCTTATTGATCGAAAAATGACGTCATCGATTGATTCTTTAACGTTTCAGGGTCAGAGGTAATTATTGTTTTTGTTGTGTTTGTTTCAAATAATAAAAACAAGCACTTGCAAATCATAATAATTGAAAGATTAATTAGATTTTGATTTTGATTTATTAAGAGAATGTTATAATTAATATTTGAGTTTTTCATGTCATATAAAGTTTAAAATTTTGTATGTGCTTTGTTCTCCTATTCAATTCAAGATAATATCTAAGAGCATTATTTATAAAGTTAGTCACAACCTTATTTTTAATATTATTATACCTATACGAACGATAATATCAATTGATATGATTTCTGTTTAGGTGGGAGTTGTGGCGATTCGAGTCCTGGAAGCAGCCACTCGAGTCTGGTGATAGTGTCATCCCCAACGAGCTCTACCTCACCAACATCTTCGTTGGTCTGCTTCTCGTTTGCAGCTCCTCGACGTCGAGAGCGCCTGGCGTATCGGCATCTGCATCGACAGCTGTTACAAGCAGCTAAGGACTGCCGATTCCTCAACCGATCTGAAGGCCAATTGCTTAGCACTCGCGAGAAGGGAGGCAAGTAAATTGATGGGTCATGTAAAATTCTCTATCTTGTAGTTATTTCAATATAAAATTCAAAATAAAATAAAAAAAATATTTGTGACTGTTACACAGCACACAACTTTCCCTTACTTTCGGTAATCGAAAGTTGTGTATTGTGCTTGTCACACCAAGTTTTTTGTGTCGACATGTATTTAGTTTCCGACAGTATCGTACATTCGATTTCAAGATGTAAAATTTATATTTTGTTACCATGGCAACCATTTCTCCTATCTTTTCTATGGAGTACAAGAGTAAAGTAGTCTTCAGAAGATTTCAATGGCAAAATGGGAATATACATTTTAAAGAGCATCTAAAAAATAGATGATTTATGAATTTAAAAAAAAATCGTTGGAGCGAATTTTGAGAAAATCGAAAAAAACTGAAAAAATGCATCAGTAAAGTACTAGTACTCCTAGGTCGATTATTTTCAAAAGGTTCGAGTCACGTTCCATGGGGGTGCCTAACTTAAATATGAAATTTCAACTTCCTAGCTCTTTCCGTTCTTGAGATATTTTGTTCACAGACAGACACAAAGGCAGACACACAGACAGACAGAAAGAAAGACAGACCATGTCGTGAAAACCACTTTTTTGGATTCAGGGGACCTCAAAACGTGTATATCCGTCAAAATTTCGACATCGAATTTTTGACATGAATCCAATACTTTCTCTCTCTATATATATTACATATATACATAGATAAGAGAAAGTAATATGCAACCATTTTACAAAACTTTATCACAAAATTTAAAGATTTTATTCACGAGGTAATGGTAAAATATTGGACGAGTCTTTTTTTTACCGGCACCTGCGCATTTACATCTTATCCTTCCCAGAAGTAAAAGTAAAGAAAGATAATTATTTTTATCGACTTATCCGTACTATTATATAAACTTATAATGGTACGAAAAAGTAGTACTCTATATTTTTTTCGAAATTATTATAAATTTATTTAAATTATCATATAATTATTATACTTATTAAATTTAATAAAGATATGGTTAGTTAAAAAAAAAAAATAGAAATCGCGAATTTTAAATAATAACAGTAACAATAATTTGAATCTACAATAATTATAATAATTTTATAAATTGAAAGGATTTAGAGCTAGTAAAAAAATACAAAATGAATATTTCACAATTTATTTTATGTGATTCAATTAACTTTTATTTTTCAAATAAATGTGTTGTTATATTCGAATTTTCCCCCCTCCCTCCGAGTTTGTTGAAAACAATGTCGTTTATTTCGCCTTACCAATTAGGGTATTAGTATTTGGGACGAAAAGGATGTACGTAATTTTTAAAATAATATAATCAGACTATAAATTTGTCTTCTACAATTGAAGAATAATTTGATTTATGAGCTTGATCTACGATACCTTATGATGATGAATATCTAGATATTTTCAAACTCTGAAAAGGGAGGGACGATCCCTGTTTCTGATATATTTTTAAAAACATATGCAGATCTTCGTAAAGTTCTCGGTCTGGAGTCATCACTGAAATTGACATGACACAATCCAAATCTTAAGCTGTATCCTGAGAACCACTCGAAGTCATCGATTGTCGACCAATGGAGATAACCAAGCAAGGGAATTTGGAATTTCTTCATTACAATCAACGCGTTCCTTAAATATGAAATTAAATATTTAATACGGTTCACATCGTTGAGTTCTTCATCTCCAGCATATCCATTTTCAGTTATCAATAGGTCATAATCGGGATATTTTGTATGTATATACTGAAGGGACTTTCCCATACCCCATGGAACTATCCAAAAGAAAGGTACAGTTGTCTGCATCCAGGAAGAATCAATTTCTGTTAAAACGTTGGAGTCTCGCTCGAGAGATGGATCTAATCCTGTTTTGCCAGGACTTACCATATGACTGGTGTAATGATTTATTCCCAAAAAATCTGCTGACCCCTTCAAGCTCTCGATATCAGTTTCTGTTAATTTCGGTAGGCGATCTCCTGCTCTCTCCTTGACAATTTCAGGATAATCACCATTTTTTGAAAAAATAGGATCTGAATATATTCCAAAATGAAAATCTAAATAATCACTCGATGCTTTTTTATCTTCTTCAGAATCCGTTTTTGGCTCTGGCCATTCTATATTCAACACAATTCCTAATTTACCGTCTGAATTTTTATTGAATTCCTGTTTATAAATATGATATGCTTTATAATGAGAGAGTAACATAACATGAGCACATTTATACTCGCCATAGCCATGATGATTGACATTTGGGGCAAAAGAATAGTATCCTGTATATCCAAGACAAAATTTTTCAGGCTCATTGAAAGACACCCACCATTTGACATCTTCGTCAAAATGCGTAAAAACAAAACGTGAATAGTTGGCAAAGTATTCTGCCATAATTGGATTCTCCCAACCTCCGTGTTCTTCTTGCAATATTTGAGGTAGGTCCCAATGATAAAGAGAGACAATTGGTCGAATATCTCTTTTTTTAAGTTCATTTATTACCATTTTATAATATTTAATTCCTGAATAATTTATTTCACTTATATCACCTTTGGGTAGAAGACGCGGCCATGAAAACGATAACCGATGAGTATTTATTTTTAATTCCTCAAATACTTTTAAATCTTCTTTATATAAGTGATAACTATCAGCGGCAACGTCTCCATTTTCGCCATCAAAAATATCCATTGGCTCATTATGTACATAATAATCCCAAATACTCTCTCCTTTTCCGGACTCATTCCAAGCGCCTTCAATCTGATATGCAGCTGAAGAAGAACCAAAAAGAATCCCTCTGGAAGTTTTATCGGTTCATCGTCGTCATCAATAACATATTCTATAGTATGAGATAATTTTGAAAAAGCCAACAAAATGTAAAAATAGTATATGAAATACATGGTGGTAATTTTTAAAGTAATTTACTTTTAAAAAAGTTTCTTACTTAAATATTCCCTCTACTATCAATTTTGATAAGATAGGAAATGTAATTAGTAAATAGTAATCAATTTTTCCTTATAAGCATAAAAATTTATTCATTAACAAAATTGAAATCTTGATTGGTGTAATATATGAATGCCACACCCCCTCGACGAGTTAAAGAAAAAAATCATGAATATTTCTAAAGCCGGATTCACAGCTCGGGTTTTCATAGAAAATTTTAATGAGTAAAGGAAATATTTATACTATTGGGTCAATAAAAAATCTAGTGTAACAGCATATAACTTCGGTAAGTGAAAGGTTACCCATCTTATGTACAAAATTTCCTCATAGCTCATTTCCTTCACACTTTATTTTGAACACACCATAGAGAGCCAGGCCATTTTGCGGGATCCACTTTTTTGGACTCGGGAAAATTCAAAACATGTTCAAAATCTCGACATCGAATTTTTGACATGAATCCAATACTTTCTCTCTATATAAATATTGCATATATAGTTAAGAGAAAGAAAAAAAAAGTAAAATAAATATATAAATTTCACTATTTAATATTTATCTAATATAATGCGCTTGTGATTGATAAATTTCTAATAAATGTGCTTTTTAAAATTATATATACTTATGTATAATATATATGTATAATTGCGGATAATAAACAGGAAAAATTAGATTTATATTTAAAATTCGATGAAAAAAGTGAAAATTTTAAAATAATAATCTTTCCTTAAAATTTAATTATAAAACATTTTTACTTTCTCATACCTATAGGCCTATATGTATATTATCTATATAGAGAGAAAGCATTGTTAGTAAAAGAATTTGATTTTCTGTTTAACTGTGGTTTATTTGTAAAAATTACAACGTTTCGGCCACTCATTCTGTGGCCTTCTTCAGGTACAATTCAGCTAAGATTATAAAGGTTGTTACAATCCCAATAGAATTAGTTGAGAAAAAACAAGATGGCTGCCGCTTCTCGACACCGCTATCTACACATGAGCGATCACAGCTCCCCTACATACAATCTGACATGAAATTCAAATATTGTATTTTTTTTTTTTAATAATAGTATAGGGACCGTGCATCTAGACCTTTGCGCCAACTAGTGGCAATCATCTTAATTAGTTAGGAGGTTTTGTTAAATATTTAACATGTGATTTATTTTTGAATAATTATTTATAAAATATATTGAGATTATTTGAATTTTGTCGACTTCAAGAAAAAAATAGCTGTATCCGTGGCTGTTATAATTCATCACGTCAGAAACATGGAATGGATGTGAAAGTGAAATTTTATAAATTTCCAGATAACCGCATGGAAAATAGCAAAACGTAAACAGTGGATAAAAACAGTAAAAAAGTATGTCAAAGTCCAAAATTAATTAAAAAATATATTACATAAAATGGATTAAACTCAACGCATGTAAAAATAAAACTTTTTTTCGATTTCAGAGAAAACCCAAAAGACTGGTTTAAAAAAAATGTAATACGATAGTACCACATGCAAATTAAGTAAATTAAAAAAGTACATGATATTCAATAGTAGAAGTGTACGAGATGATAAAGATGTTGTACAAAATAGTGGTATAAATAATGTAGTTGAAATGCATCAATCACATATGAAGGAAAGAAACCATAACTCAAGTTCAAATCTCTCGAGATTTATTTTTCAACTGTGTCCTGCCATGCTTTAGTTAGTTTTTCGGCTCCTACAAAGAAATATTCAATTATATCAATCATAAAAGCTAAAAAAAAGTTTAGTTAGCATAACTGAAAATAATGTTGAGGCGTCACAACTAAATAATTTGGTTGCTGCAACCGAAATTTCGCTTGATTCCAGGGGATCAATAAGTCAATAAGTTTCGGTCGCAGCAACCGAAACTCAGTTGCTCCAGCAGAATATTTTTCTCCTTGTATACAAACCACAAAAACTGATCAAACCTATATTTAATTTATAAAAGCTAATGTTTATTTATTTTCTTCTAAATTTATTAATAAATGAAATGAAAAATAATTTTTTTTAATTTATTTTATTTTAAAATCATTAGCATATCTTTATATAATATGCTCAGTGATAATAAATGGCTGTCCGTCCTTTAACTGGTGGAAATTTCCAACAATATCCGTATTTGACAATAATCTCTTTCTCAAGTCCATCAATATAGAAACGACATCTCGGAGGGTAATAGGGTTCCAAAATCTTATTTCCTAAACGCAAGATGATAATTTTAATATTAAAAAATAATTTTAGCATTTCAAATAATCTGCCACTTATAAATAAGAGGAAAAAGATTTTCATCAATCATTCACACCTGTATAGAATTGATATTAATATAGTAATATACTGTATATAGCCTCCAATGCTCATGATATTATCAATAAAAAAAAATTAGAATTAGAAATAAATTTTTCTCAATTGAAATAACAAGCGTTAATGTATAAAAGAAAATGTGATAAATGGAACAATGGTAGGTTCAGCCAAATGAAAAGCCCTGGGCATATAAAGGCTTTTCATTTGGCTGAACATGCCCTTATCCATTCAACTAACTCACAGCCACCAAATTTCCATTAAAATGCGATAAAATTTGAAATTTTTCGATCGTCGTTAGTGAATTTATTTTCCCTAATTAATAACATAAATTTTAATTATTTAGCAATAATTTTATACCACTTTTATTAAAATAACCATTTTTAAATTTTCCTCTCTGATTTTAAATTTCCCTCTCTGACTCTGGCCAATCAGCGATAAATATATTTTGGCCAAATTTGAGTACCTATTTGCAAGTAAATTTTAATAAAAAAAAAGATTGCCCCACAAGAAAAAAATTTGACCCCCCCCCCCCTCCCCAAGGAAAAGTTGAAATGACGTCACTGCATACACCGGACGTCTACCGTTAGAGATTTATATATAAGTATTGAATTGATTGATATTATATTTGGTTAATACAAATCCTACGACTAAAAAGACGAAAAAATAAATTTAAGAACCGATTGTAGATTCCTACCTGTTAAAAATTTCCAAAAACTCAGAAGATGCCCTTTCAAGGACTTTGAGAGATTTTCTAAGGCAGGGAAATAGTGACAGCCGGGTAATGATTCTATCATACAGAGGGAAATTAGCAAAAGTGCCAGGAGAAGCACACAGCACAAAATCCAGAGAAGAGTCCGGCCTAATCGAAAAATCATTTGCCGGCTAGAAACAAAGGAACAATAGGGTATCAATATCTCTAGAAAGGCTTTGATTGATAGAGAAAACACCCCATCAATTGGGATTTTCGATAAATTTAAAATCAAATGGGAGGAGTCAAATGCCAAAAAGACTTAAAAATATAATAATTTGTATAACAATAAGACATGGGCCATAGTAGTAGCGTTCTTGCCTCTTGTGCTAGAGTTCGGCTAGTAGTTCGCATCCCGTCTTATATGATAAAAAAGTATTATATTTTAATTGAATTGGCTACTAACCAATTGACGGGGTCTAAATGGGTTTAAAAAAAATAAATAAATAAAATAAAATTATACCGTTTAGTGTTTTTAATTTCATCTTCGATATCACCAGTATAATCATCATCATCATTTTCGACATCATCATTTTTTTCTTCAGAATCCAACGACTTGTGAATTTCATCACCTTTTTCTTCGTCCTCTTTGTTTTCATCATTATCATTTTCAATGGCTCCATTTTTATCTTTATCTTTTCCTTTCTTTTTTTTCTCTTTTTCTTTTTCATTGGACAAACGAGACGATAACAGGCTGGTGATTGATATGCAAGACATATTTTATCCGAACTGAGACACGATGTGGAAGTGGAAGTTGATATGATACTGGTAACTGATGTTGAAGTGCAACAGGCAGGACAATTGCAAGTACAAGAATAAACGCAGGGTACATGATAGCAAAGTTGTTCTTCATGGCATTTCCAGATATCTGACATCATTGCTGGCACCTAAAATACATCACTTGCCATTTTAATTAATTTATTTCTTCATTGATTTAAAGAATTCAAACATTAAATATACGAGTATCTATAACTATACAAAGTTAGAGTCAAGAAAGAATTCTAATTACCTCATATGATTTATTTTTATGGAAATCCTCTTGCCTAATTTTTGAATTATTTTCTAATATGTAAGTTGATTTTGAATTTACGGAATTTCTTTTAGGTGATCGATCAATATTTTCCTTTAAATGTGTAGTTGATGAAATTACGGAAGGCTATATAACAAATCAATGAAGATAGCGTGAATATATTATTGGTAAAAATCATAATTATATCAAAACAAGAATGACAATCCAAATATCCATGGACTATCGTTTGTTATAACTAAAGCTTTTTCAATTATATTTCAAAAAAGAAAAATGTCATATATAAATTAATTAATATTACTAATATCTACACGATAAATAAAATATTTACAGTGGAAGAATAATATTGGCAAGAGCATGTATAGGCCTCTTCAGGGGTTGAATTAGCAGAGCAATAACAGCAGTAAGAGCAATCACAAGCTTCCCAGGGGGTTGCAGGACTCTGACAATGACGATGCCTTCGATGATGATGTCTTCTTCTAAAGCATCTTTGTTGTTCGTATGCTAAATGGTAGGCAGTATGAGCTGCTGCTTCCTGGCAGTTTTTGCAGCATCCCGATGTCTCCCAATAGGCGATCATGGCCTGAACCATCCCGCAAGGTGGTGTTGATGCGGGCATTAGGACAGTGGAATGAGGACAAGGAAAACACCTTCAAATACAAAGGAAATTTTTTAAATAATTATAATTTAAATGTTAATTTGGAATGTTTTGAAAAGTGATTTACTTACTCATTGTGTATATTTGTTGGTAACATTTCTTTCGAAACAATTGGTATCAATGTCCAGTCCGGCTCTTTGTGAGTGGGATAATGATCCAAAGGAAAATTATCCCATACGGGGCATTTACATCTTATTTTTTCTAAAAGGTCCAAATCAATTGGAAATATCGATGACCTTTTATATGTAATATCATTCAAGGGTGAATTTGGAGGTATATCATTAAAAGAAGTTGGTGGACTGATAATCGTATCCGTAGAAAGAATTTCTTTAGAGAAGTCTTTTTCAATTGCTGCATTGGAGAGCTCTGTTTCTGTAGCAACATCAGCTGTTTCCTTTTTTTTTTTGCAACTACAACCACCTTTTTTCTCTTCCATTAATTTTTCAACAGATGTAGCTTCAATCTCAGTTTCGATATTAGAATCAGTTTTCTCACATGATATTCCGATGTTAATCTTTTTCGTGACTTGTTCTGTTTCTGTGAAATTTTGTTCGGGTTGTTTTATTATACTCTTTGAGGTTTGTGTTGATTGTGGAAAAGAAATCTTTCTTGATGTCTAAAAAAAAATTGATTTAATCATTAAAAAAAGCCCTCGGGGCTTGGTGTAGAGGTTAGCGTGCTAACCTTGTATACCAAAAGTCGCGGGTTCGGGCCCCAGGCAGTTCGATGATTTTATTTAAGCCATATGGATACCAAATGGCTTAAATAAGAAATCCTGGACCCCAAATTTGTATATTAATTAATAATGGATATCGTAAAAGTCTTATATGGCCTAAGTTGCCGAAAAGACTGTGTGAATGTGCGTGTGAGTGTGAATGAGAAAAAAGGGTGAGTGTTAAAAAAAAATCATTAAAAACTTGTGACTTGTTAGATTGTATAAATATAAAATTAGTTAAATAATTAAAATAATGATTACAATTGAAAAATATTGATCCACAGGATTGCACAAATCCGTTACTTTAATAATTAAAGTAATGATTGCAATTAAGATATTTAAGATGTGATAAAGTTGAAAATTTTGTTTTGGGGCTAAAAATTTATTGGTTCTCAAGTGGGAGGTAGAGGAAATAAATTTCAGAACGTCTGATTTAGACGATTGGTAACATAAAAAAAAAGAAAAATAATTTTTCTTTACATTTTAGAATCATTCTAGTTAGTATAAATGATTATTGTGTTGCGTTAATTCGTTCACTCATTAATAAAAATTTCATTTGATCAGTAATTAAATAAGAAAGATCGTACAACAAAATATGTGGAGGAAGAAAGATGGGGGATGATATAAAAGTCGGTGTGCCTAATTAAAAATAAGTTATTTCTTCTTGGTTTTGTTTCTCAGAGCTTTACAAAAAATTAGAGAGAACATGGCCTACCATAATAGGTTCCCTAATCTCTTGATACATTTCCTGATTAGTAAGAACAATTTCTTCTTCAGGTCTCAAAGGTCTCGCCAGACTTATCAATGGTAACCGTAATGTAATTTCCGGTGGATTTTCCTCTTCTATCGGCTGCTTTTTTCCACATCCACTGCCTTGTTCTTTATTATTTTCTTGTCGTTGGTAGATGATCCGTGGAGTGGGTGGATCTAAGCGATCCAATATTTGATCAAAAAATCCTATAATTTGTTATTAATATTAATAATAAATAATAAAATATAGAAAATATATAGGCCTATAACATATATAAAGACTGAAATAATCAATTAAAAATAATATAATTAATTTTTTAATGTGTAAAGAAAAGAATTGCAATTAACGATTATCCAGCTATAAAATTCACATCTTGTAACATCAATTAAATTTTTATAAGTTTACATAACAGGCTCTGATCTGTTCATCCCCCTTCTACATAAAAACTGTTGATGGAGAACATTTTCTTATTTTTTTTCTTCAAAATTTTCCATAAATGTTCATGATTAATAAAAATAAATTCTACTAAAATGAACATTTGTTTTATTTTACCTTTTCTCTTTCCCTTCTGTGGCATAGGTGAAATTTGAGGAATGTCCGGTTCTCTACTTGGATTCGCAGGTTCGAAATGATCTAACCAGTCTATTAATCGTCTTAATGTAGACTTCTTTGTTCGAACTTGTGATTGAGTATCTTCTCTATTATTTGAATCCTGGTTTATTTTTTGCCCGCATCCTCCTGGCTATCAAAGAGAAAAATCAGACATTATCCGAAATATTTTGACCCTGTTGTTAATAAAGTAGCAAAATTTTCAAGTATTTATTTATTTATTTTCTCATGTCCCGTTGAAAGGCCGGCTTCAAATACTTGTCAGATTATCACTTTTAAATATGTTTGCTCACACCTGAGAATTTTCTTTTACCTTTCTAATGAATTGTAAATAACTTATTCAAATCAAAGAACATATTTCTATTTAAATGAAGATAGTCCTATAAATACTTTAAGATATGTTAATCAGAAATGATTTATAAGTTGGCTAATGATAAAAATATTTATTTCAAAAGTGTCTTTTGTGGTTTTAAGTTAAGTGAACATATAAACTCACTTATTAGAAATATTACACTTCATTTTTAATGTTAAAGGATATGGTTGATAAATGACTTTTTAAAAGTTTACTTTAAAATACTTGAAAAAAAAAAAGAAAGAGATACACTATAAATCGAAAAAAAATATTGGCATTATTATAAACTTTAAATGCCGGTAGCGACCCCTAAATTCGCTTTAAATACAGCCAAATTTTTTTCTAGATCATTTTACACGTAGGAGATTAAAATGAGAGGGAGAACCATAAAATATTTTACACTTTATTTTTAAGCATCACCCGGTGTACTAAAAAACATTCGTGCGTCATGTATCGGGGTATCATCCCCTATTTGCTCGTTTGAATTTTTTATTTGGTTACTTTTTCCTATTCTTATAGTATTTCCACTATGTAATTATATTTTGATTTAGTGTATCTCTTATTAAATAAATATAGGTATATTCCCTTGATACCTCTGAAATTAACTTAGTTTACTTGAAATATTAACAAATTTTAGAGATAATTGGTTCTCGAATTTTTTTTTTTCAAAAGATAAATAAGAATTCAACTGGGAGTTTTTTAAATTTTTTTATTTTTATTTAAGGTCTTTTTCGGCATCTATGGCCATTAGACCCCGTCCCTATTTACAAAAGGGAGTTATACTTGTATTATGGTTATAAAGAAAAAAAGATTAAATGTGCTCACTTTGCTATTTTCTTCCCGTTGTTCATTGGGAGAATAGTCAGATGGAAGAATACTGGTCCATGCCTTCTGGGTCTTAGTCTGGCCCACGGAGGATTTTTGGACTCCAGCCATTCACTCCATTTCGCTCTTATGTTTAGTTCGCCCACCCTGTTGTGTTTATTGTTTGTCAACAACGTGCGTTGCTATTTGTGAAAAATAAGTAAATATTTAATAGATCCCCCCCACAAGTAAAATAAGATGTCAGGCATCTTGAACATACACACACACCACAAACAGACACAGACTATTTTGCAGGACCCACTTTTTTGAACTAAGGGACCCCCAAAACGTGTATTTCCATCAAAATCTCGACATCGAATTTTTTGTATAAATATATTCTACTGTACGCATACTACTACTACTACTAAAAATAATAATAATAAATAGTTTATTGAACAATTTAAGATGTACAAAAGATTTTTTTATAACAAAAATTTTATAAATCTTATACTTGTGTCTTTGCTCCCAATCCGACGAGATAAGTAACTTTTTCCATTGAATTCATTGAACTGAGTAAGCAGTTTAGCCTACTGTACGTATTTATTAACATATATAGGTAAGAGAAAGTAAAAAAGATAGAGTGGCGGAAAATGAATAAAGATAAGAAAAAAAAGAGAAAATTCTGAAAAGGTGGAATTTATGAGATATTTCTCCTCCTAAGCCACCCGGCCTTACACCTTTCGGCAGGTCCCAGGCTACCTAGTCAGAGTAATCCTCATTTTTAAGGCACTTAGACCACGTCTAATTGGGCCCTTTGTGTCTGTAGGGTGAGATTTTTTCCCATTTTCCTACCCTGTGAGGAGACTTCGGAAAAGTTTGAATTATTTGAGGAAAGCTGGATTCGAACCCGAGTCATGTTGAAACTTCGGAATCCGTAATCAACAGCTTAGAGACAACTTTATCAATTTACAAATAAATATGAAGAACAATAGTGAATTTAGGGCAGATAATCTAAAGAAAATATTTTTTTTTTATAAAGGCCTTTTGTGGTATTTAAGGCAGTTTAGAGATAGGAGATAAAAAGAAGGTATGAAAAAAAAAAAATAATAAAACAAGAAATGCCAGTAAGTCATGTTCACCAATTCACAACTCTACTACAAATACTTAAGTGTTAATATCTATATATAATAATTGCGGTGTGTCCGTCTGTCCGTCTGTCCGTCTGTCACGCTCTGTTTGACCTACTTCCCGTTGGAATTTTGAAACGAAATTTTGCAGTCTTATAAAGGACGTTATGAAGAGTCCCGGAAAAATACTCGGGTCCCGAAATTCCTATAACTTTTTGAGTTATTAATTGCTAAAGTTACGATTTCTCCCATAGGAAATGTATAGAGAAATATTTAAGTATTCTTTGCAGTTGTGTATTCTATGAAGGTAAACAAATCCTCAAGCAGGCACTGGACTGGAATACTTAGTTGTTAGTAATAATAATTTTCTTTTCATAATTAAGAAGAAAAGGCGAGGGTCCGCCGCAGGCGGGCCCGAGCCAGCTGGTGGGGGTCCAGGGGGCGTAGCCCCCCTGTCTAGACGCCAGCCCGTTTCTCATATTTAAGAAATGCGAGGGTCCGCCGCAGGCGGGCCCGAGCCAGCTGGCGGGGGTCCAGGGGGCGTAGCCCCCCTGTCTAGACGCCAGCCCGTTTCTCATAAGAAAAGGCGAGGGTCCGCCGCAGGCGGGCCCGA
Organism: Euborellia annulipes; assembly: GCA_023213315.1. Taxonomy (NCBI): domain Eukaryota; kingdom Metazoa; phylum Arthropoda; class Insecta; order Dermaptera; family Anisolabididae; genus Euborellia; species Euborellia annulipes. Next base: position 71,980 of record JAKCPI010031236.1, read on the forward strand.
GCCAGCTGGTGGGGGGTCCAGGGGGGCTTCGCCCCCTGGCTAGACGCGGAGCCCGCCGAAGGCGGGCGGCGCGGCTAGTATTTTTAATTAATAACGGAATTCAATTTGTGAATTTTATTTATTATTAAAAAATTATCTTATTCTAAGTACAATAAGTACAATAAGTCAAAGATAAATAAGTACAAAATTATTTCATTAAAACATTAATTCTCATATGTCGTGAAATTTAATAATTAAAATTTTTTCGCATATTTACGAAAACGAATTTCCAAAAGAAATATAATAAAAGCAAGAGTCAAGCCGATTGCCCAGATAATGAACGCCAGAATAAGTTGATCCGTCGTTAAATGAGTTATTTCCTCACTTGTTTTTACGTCTTTTCTAATTTTGATTTTTTCAGAAATTATCTCTAAATTTTTATTTAAATATTTATTATGAATAATTATTCCACTTTCAAAAAGTATACTAATCACTTTTATTAAAAGTTCTTTGTTTGGCATCGATGAATCAAGCCAAAAAATTTTAATTACGTGAACGTAACTTTCAGGAACAAGATGTAATTTTTTTAGAGTTTCTTTTTTGTTAAATTTTAAGAGGGTTTCAAAATCACTCTTATAAATTAGTATTGCTTCTTTCTCTTGTATTAATTGTATTTCTTGCCATTCAAAAACCATTTCTGGCTCAAAGGGGAGTTTTTCAAGTTCTTCTTTTGTATTCGGAGTCAGAAAATCCCTAGAAAACTAATTAAATTATATATAAATATATTTTGATTAATTATTTATTTATTTAATTATATAAATATGTGTTCGACATGTAAAAATTTGCCCCCAAACTCTTAATATAAGTCTCATTTAAATTTGAAATATTACAAATATAAACAAAATCTAAAAACCAGCAGCAGCCATATTAGTTAAACGGTGTTGTTTTGAGCGAATTTATGCGAGAGATAGTCAATAGGTTCGAGGGAGGCATTTCCCCCTCCATCATCATTATCGCTGTATCCTGTATCTGCCGATTGTGAGGACAGTGAGGGAATGGAATGTTATTATCCTAAAACAATAAATAGAAAAGGAGCGGGCAGCTAGGTAATCAGTCTCCACGAAATTGACTTTAATGAAATAACGCCATCCTCAGTCCCATTTCATTAAATCCGAAACTGTTTCCTTAACATAGAGTTTTATTTCGTGGATACTGATTACCTGGCTGCCCGCTCCTTTTCTATCTATTGTTTAAATACAACAGCCACTTTATTTCTTCAAATGTTATGCCAGAACGTTAAAAAATTCCACGAAAATAAGATTAGAGAGTTTTGTCGTCTTTTGTTGAAATAAATATAATTACCTTAATTCTATAAGATTCTGATAAAAGTTCTTCAATTGTAGCAATTTGTTTTTCCTCCTGATTATTAGAAAGGATTTGAAACATCGATCCTTGAAATAACGTTATAAATATAATTGAAGCAAACAGGAGAGATGAGAGAAAAATACGTTTGTTAGTTTCATAAATGTGAATTAAAGAAATCTCAGTGCCGGCAACAAACAACATCAAAATGTCCAAAAAACTTTTCAATAGGGTAATTGAAGGGTCGTGATTCCACCTTCCGAGGAAATACCAAAAAGTAGATGTTACAAAATACGAGATTAAGAGTCCGATCCAGATATCCAATGAGAAACTACGATGTAAAGCTTGCCAACTTTTTAAATTTGGTCTTTTTATTATCAAAAAGCACAAGTCGTCCATTTCCACACTTAAGCCCAGTGGAACAATATCAGGACTATACATAGGTTTATTTTCAGTATACTGGAAACGTTTAATGCAGAAGTTTATGGAGGAATATTCATTTTCCATAGTTGAAGACATATAATCTGTTTCTATTGATATGTTAAATATATCATTCCATGCTTTAAAAATGGGCGCTAAGAGAGATTTATCGTTTGGCCGCACATAATCAAAATAAAGTACTTCCGAAAATATTTTTTTCTGTTTTTTTGGCTTTGAAATGATTTTTCCAAACCAAATCTCACGTTGGTTATAAGGTAAAAATTGTATAAATTCCGGTAATTTGTTAAAACATTCATCATTATATAAAATCAAAATATTCAAATGATAAAGTAGGCCACAATTTTTGTATTTGTTTAAAGATTCAATTTTTTCCATATTATTATAACATGTAATATCATTACGTTGATCAATAATCGCTAAAATTTTATATTTAGGTAAAATGCCAAAATTATTTAGATTTAATTGGTTTACATTTTCTACCCAAATTAATATTCCTATGTTAACATCTAAAAAAAGATATGAGTTGAATTTTCTTCCCATATATACTTGAGAGATTATTGTTCTAAAATTAAAATCTGAATTGCCAGAGAGTAGAATTGGTTTTTTGAAATTTTGTAGAACCAATTCAAAGATGTAATCATTTATATCGTCGGATATAAAGTTCTCAAGATAAGAAATCATCAAGAAATGTGAATCTTGCCAATATTCCTTTAGAAACTGCCGTAATTTCGGATTTATATTTTTCTTCATTGTTAAAGTGATGTATTGGCCGAATACAACAAAACCTAAAATAGAAGATTAAAATATTTAAGTAGAATTTAAATAAAAGTTAAACAGATCATGAATATTAGATGTCGTTTTCTATTCATTGCTCTAGTCATGGACCAGAGAAGATGATACATGTGCAATTGTTAATCTCTAAAGCCTAGTACACACCTAGCAACAAAAGTCGCGAGACGAAGTCTGGCAACATTTTTCCGTGTTGCGAGGAGTCTAGACAAAAGTCGCGCGACTTTTGTCTTCCATTCGAAATGGTTTGAACAAATTTCTGCAAACAAACAGGAGCCCTTAAAGCACCAAATCTGGCTTGCAGGCTTGTTCAAAATTTACTAATCAGGATTATTATAAAATCCTTTTTAAAAGTGATTTTTTCTTTGATTATTTATTTATTAGATTATTTATTTATTCAACATTATGGGACTTGTTTTTTTAGAAATTAAATTTATTGATGACAAGATACAAACAGAATTTTTGTCTTAGATAATCTAAAAATTTTTCCTTCATTCCTTGTGTCCTACCTAAGTTCATTACAGTTTTTAATCAAAATTCATATTTTTGTCTATGGAAAGCAAATTTAAAATTTTTTAAGTATCATGTAACATACTGTAGAGTGAGTCTGGCTCAATAGAAATTAACTTTTATCAAATGTGGCCCGGATAACAAAAAGATTGCCAATCCCTGGTATCAATATTTATAATTAGCGCACCTTTATTTGTTTGTAATTACATTCAATATAACAAATACTTCACTTAAAGAAAATTCCTGTTAAACAAATATGTAGAATAATTTTTTTGCCGATTATCGGTCACGAATTTCCGGAAAATAATTAACCACTATTTTAATTTCCCTTCAAAGGCTAAACACTTTATTCTCAAACTCCCTAAATATAAAATAATTAACTTACCTAAAATTATTATAAAATAAAATATAGTTATTAATATTTTCATTAGGCCTATGCTTCTCTTTTAATAAAAATTAGGTTTAAAAAATTTTATGTAGGCCTAAATTAATATGATTACGTAATAAATCTACGCATCATCATAATAAACTTGGACTTCGATTTGTCATTAAAAATAAATTAGTGAAATATTTATTAATTCAAAAAAATGATTACGCAAATAGATGGCATTATATTATATTTATATATTTTTTTTTAAGATATAGGCTATAATGATAAAAAAATTTGTTTTTAATTAATCGGCATATTGATTTCCGCAAAATTTTATATTCCTTTTTTGTTTTTACAGTATCATTTCCAGTGGTCCATTTTACTGAACACGGCGAATCCATAAATATTCCAATTGGGGAGCACGAATTGGGAGAAGATTTCATCATTTTACAAGGGCTTTATCGTGAAGTAAGGAGTATCGTTCCTGAATATGATCCTCTGGACACCCATCATGCTTCTCATGAACCTCTTGGATATATGCTTCTAGGATTTAATGGACAGGATCATCATTTCAGCGATGTAAGTTTTCTTTTTTAAGATTATTTCCAATAAATAAATATTTATATACGAATAAATAATTTTTTCAGGTTTTGGTAGATACTTGGAAAGATTGGACGGGAGCAAGGCGAATCTATCTCTATATGCCCGATTGTGTCGGTTTGACAAGTATTCGTTTGTTTCGGAGAGAAGTACCTACACAACCTTCTGAGCTCTTCTCATTTCTCGTCTTGGTTGAATGCAGAGGAGAAAAGACACAAGAAAATCAGGTATTAATTTTTTTTTACTTTCAGACCAGTTCCCAAGGATGCCTCGAGAATGGCTAAGGAGTGCCACGAGATATTTATATTAGGGGAGGAGGGGGTATATGAAACAGGGTTGTTATATGGAACGGCAAAGTTTTTGTCAAGGAGCTGTTGTTATCTTCCGGAAACCAGTCTAATTCCTTTCGCCTACTTCCCTTTTAGCCCCTAGAGGCCGCTGACTCCATTATCACTTTGAGTGTGGTTGTGAGATGAAGTGTTGTGTTTTCAGAAGCTTGAAACTTTTTGTAAGGTAAGATTAAACTTGATGTAGAATATTTGAAATAATTGTATTTGTTGAAAAGTCTTATTTTCAAGCAAGGTGAAAAAGATTTTCCGCAGGGCGAAAAAAATTTCGTTTCTTTAAAAAAAAAGGTAAAATTATTTTCACGGGAGAGAAAAATTTCCAGCAGGGCGGAAAAATTTCGTTTTGCTAGGAAAAAAAAAGAGGAGTGCCCCAAATGTGTAATGTTATTCCCAACACACCTTTGGGGTGCCCTGGACTTCGACAGTTTGTAAAATAAATATTCTAATTTTTTGAAAAATTATTTTCTTAATATTCTATTGATTAGAAAACGAATGTTTCACTCTACCCCATACATTAGGCCTATACAGGGTGAGTCATGAGGTTTTCCCCCGGTTTATGGAGGTGATTCCAGACATGATTTTGAACAAAAAATATAAATAAACTTAATGGGATGAAATTCATAATTAAAGAGTTATGGCAGTTTGAAAAAAGCATTTTTTTTTTAACCACGGTGTTTTCAAACAAAAATGAAAATCATACAAACAATTGTTTAATTTTGTACCATTCTCTTTCATTAAGAGTGGATTTAAAGCAAGTGTTCAAAAATTTCTCCCTGTATTTGAAGGCAAAGATTCGCACGGGACTGAACCGCCCGAGTAGCATTTCGTAATTTCACATGCTCGTTCTTTATTGACGTTGCGGCATCGAGAATGCGTTGAATCAATTCTTCTCGTGTTTGCACCTTAACTTGATGCACGATGTCTTTCATCCAATCTCAGATGTGATTGTTATGGAAAGGTACTACTATATTCATTTGTCTTTTCAAATTGCCATAACTCTTCAATTATGAATTTCATCCCATTAGTTTATTTATATTTTTTGTTCAAAATCATGTCAGGAATCACCTCCATAAACCGGAGGAAAACCTCATGGTTCACCCTGTATATAGTCCAGAATCCCAGGGCCATTTTTACAAGTTATTACTATCAAGCTAATTTTTCGTGAGTAGCTTCATTTTGATGAGACGACCAATTTTTTCTCTTACAACAATTCTTGATTGTGGTAGCTAACAGGAGATGCAGGCATATAATATTTCAATTTGACGATTCTCAAAAATTTACAAAATATATGGTTTGATCAAAGAGTCCCCCACTTCGAAAATGTACAAGTTCGAAGTCTCATCAAAGAAGCTACTCACGGAAAATAAGCTTGATAGTAATAACTTGTA
>JAKCPI010031237.1:0-43041 GCA_023213315.1 Euborellia annulipes
AAAATAATAAAAATTTTAAGATATTAATTGAAATAATTTACGAGCCCAAAATGTTTTTCAATATACACCCAACAAGCCTTCGGTGTCTACTTTATAATTGACAGCCGTATTGGATGCTTTGAATATAGCAAGACTCTTTTGAAAACCTCTTCATTCTATTTGACTCCGTGTCAAGAATCTCCTGACGCCTTATTGCTTGCGAGCGCTGGTTATAATGTATAGATCTGCTCTCAGACGTTTCGCTCCGAAATTTCAACTTGTATGTGGCATTAGAGTGAGGTATAATAGCATTATTAATTTTAATTCTACAGTTAAATATGTATAAATAACCCTCACTAATCATTTTGATTTTTTTATTTTATTTGTACAGCCGTTGATGAAGAAGTGCTTATTAAATGCCTTCGAAATATCTGAGAAACACTTGAGAAAAATTTGTTTGAACTTAAATAAATATGAGTGTGAGCTGTCTTTTAAAAACAAATTCAGCAAATAAATTGTTTGTTAAGCAGACAAGTTGCAATATCTAACATATTGAGTTTGTTCTAATATATATTTCTACTATCCGATGAAATTTTCCTATTAATTTTGTAGAATCTTATGAATAGTGAAAATGATATGATCAGAACCGGAGTCCACCTTTAATTTATTTTTTTTATATTTGTCCAGAGATAAAGTTAAAAATTTCAGTGTACCTCGAATAAATGCCCACCCCAAATACAAACAGGCGGCTGAGTTGAACGAATCACAAGATGAAATAATTCCCGAAAGAAAAAAAGGAAATTAATAAACAAAAAAAAAAAATACTCTCTGTGAATGTTCAAACCCCCATCAATATTTGATTGTATCTAGACCTAGAAAAATAGCAAATCTTTCTTTCAAACTCATATATCATCATATTATTTAATTAAATAAAAATAAGTAGTAGAATTAAATACCAACTAACAAGTAAGACTTACTGTTATATATAACCATAGAGACTTAACTCTCTCTCAATAGATTTGTTCACTAGAGGATGGGTGAATAATTTTGCCCGAAACATTTGAACAGAGAATCGAGAATGTTTAATTTGTAGACTGAATGCCCTTTTCCATAAACATATATTGTCTTATGAGAATCATAGTGGTGCGAAAGCTTTGAAAATTCAATTTTTTGGGTTAAGCCTACCAAAAGTTGTTAAAGCGTCTTCTCTTTGAGTGCCAAGCGGCGAAAACATATTTCCATTCTTTGGCATCGATTCTGGTCCTATTCATTTGTTCCCCTCGGCTATTAAAATGTAGTCTATATGTTTATAAAACTTTCATACGCCTTTTTCTTTTAATTCTCGCCACCAGAACCAAACATAATAAGCTTTCATACATTTTATTAAATATTAATTATTTGTTCAACTCCAATTGCGGCTAAAAATTTTCTTTAATCGTTGAATTTCAGACCTTCGCCACTATGATTCTCAGCGGGCAACATATATATATATGTGACCGTCCACATGAAAAGGTATCAAATCTTCACTTCATCTTATACTCGTATGATGAAATATTCGATTCATCAGAATCGATGTATTTTATATAAAAAAATTGAAAACAAGACAAAGGTTAGATAAGAGAAAAGGGGACCAAATAAACTTTCAAACCCCAATTTTCTCTACCTACATAAACAAAATTTTAAAAAATTCATATCTTCAAAACAAAAAATGATAAAATAAAAAATACTAAAAATACCGGCTTGTTCATCAGGATGTGTTCGGCACAGAAAGCATAAAAAACTCAATTTTGACCTCGATGAAGATTTGGTATCTTCTCATGTGGTAGGTCACATATGATACTGGAAAAAGCAAGAAAATAAACAAGCCTACCAGATGAGAATAACAAGAATTGCAGATTGACTTCCTCTCTGCTTCTCGTAGTCGTAAGCGTCAAGTTGACGTGTCATGGTCAGCTGGAAAAGATCGTTCGTGCATGTCAGACGCCATTCTCTCTATTCAACTGCCCGGTTTTGATACCCGAAGCGGACTGCCTGTGAATGACTTTAACCGGAGATCTGCGTGATTTTCCCTGAACTTGCTCTCTATAATAATTGAGGGCGATTTCTCTGAGTATTACGCAGGATTCGATCGGAAACAATTGACTCCAGGCTCGATTTTCATCTCCAGCTCCTCGGAGGATAGAGCCATTGGTCGGTGAGCCGCCTAAGGAATTCTGAGCAGTCGTCTCCAGCGCCACATTACTGGTACAAAGTTTTTTCTTAGAACACGTCTCGGACCTATACAAAAAGATGGAAAAGATCAGTGTTTGCAGCAGTCTAAATTTACTTGCTTTACCTACAACTACTAATTTAAAATAAAAAATTCGTTTCGTTTTTTCATTTTTTATGTCTTTTGATCAAATTATTGTATTAAATTATTAAGGTGTACCTTGTTTCATTATATTTCATCTCGGCGTTTTCTTTGAAACATTTTGGCTTAAAACTGCTCAAGATTTATCTCTCTCTGAAAATTTCTTGATATACATATATATATGATGATGAGAAATAGTGTTCTCCCTCGAGCTCCAAACATATCAGTTGAAAGGAATGCCTTTGATCCGAATCACATCTAAAATAAAAAATTAATTGAATTTAAATAATTTAATAAAGATTTTTCACTTAAATAATTATAAAAAAGATTTAATATATCTGGTAAATTTTTAATTTAATTTCCACCTTTCAATTATATATAGAGATTAATAATTGGTATACTGCAGTAAAGGAAATTTAAGAAAATTTGCAAATTAATAGATTAAAGAAATAAAAAATTTTATTTTTCCTAAAATTAGATAAAGTTATTTTACATTTCAAAAGTCAAGAAATAAAAAAATTTGTCTTTTAGATAAAGAAATAAATAAAAATAGAACGCAAATTTTATCATTCCTTGACTTATAAAGACATATTAGTTACTAATTAATAATATGATTGGAAAATAAGAGTGATGAAAATAAATAAACTCCTCAAATGGCAAAGTGAGATGAAAGGAATTGTGATATAGAAATAATAAAAAAATGAATCATATTTTTTGTTGCACACAAATGACAATTCAAATTTAAAGATTTCCATAAAACCAAAGTTACCCTAAAAAAATAAATAAATTCAGTTTGATTTTTGAACTGTCAATCAAGAAAAACCCCTTAAGCTTTGTCAAATTCTTTATTTGAATTGATTTAGAAATGTTTTAGACGTCCCTGACGTCCCCGTGTCCCTGACGCCCAATGTTAATTTAAAATTAAATAAAAATTCGTCTCGTTTTCATTTTTTTATATAATTTTTTTCTATAATTTGTTAATTAAGTCTTACCTTGTTTAATGATATTTAATCGCTTGCATTTTCTTTGAAATATTCTGGCTTAAAACTGCTGAATTATTTTCTCTCCAATTTTTTTATATACTATCAGTAATTTCATTTCTAACAAGATGAATAAAACAAATAAAATTCTATGATATATATATATATGATGCTGGATATTGTATTCCTTCTCTGAGTTCCAAAAATATGTTTTGAAGAGAAGTCTTTTGGTCCAAATCACATCTAAAATGAAAAATAAATAAGGTTAATTAATTTAATAAAGTTTTACTTAAATAATTACAACAAGATTTAAGATGAAGAAGATGGCTAAAATTTTAATATTAGGTAGGTAAATATTTAATATTAGGTAGGTAAAGATTCTGCTTGGATCTAAATTTAAAAATTATTTATATAATAAATATTATACTTCTAAACATGTGATTTAATCTTGATAGAAAAGGTCAGATTAAATTTCCTCCCTTTCACTCTCAATTATTTGACCCTTCCTTAAAAGTTCTATCTACATAGAAATAAGATTTAAAAAAAAAATCCAGTAATAATTTTAAAAACTAGGAATAATTGAAAAGAATTTTAAAACAAAACACATAATTATTTAAACTATTGTAATTAAAAATTGAAGGAAAAAAAAGAAAAATTATTTGTCAAAGTGAAGGAAATAGTGAATGAGTTAATAAAACGAATAATCTATTTGATTTATATAATTTGCATACCGAATTAATTTTAAAATAAATATTAAATGATTAAAAGAAATAAAATATTAAATAAAAAAATGAAAAAATAAAATTTGACAGACTGGCAAAGAAAGGTTATCATATTTAATCACAAGTTTAGAATATTTTTAATTATTTAATTTGTTGAAAATAATAATCCTGAAACAATTAAATAAATAATTAAATGTATTACTGACCTTTAAAAATGGAAATAATTAAGATGAAATACAAATAAGATTGAGATGTTGATGACAGGTGTGGATTATTTTAGCAAAGTCATGGAAGAGATAAAGAGCAGGGGGTTGCAACTCACAAGGTTTGACAGTTCTAAACAAAAAGTGACGTCACAACCAAAAAACCTCCAGATCTAGGTAAGCGCTAGTGTCGCTTCTGCTGTGATGGTGGGGGTAACAAATTCTCCAGTCGCCAATCTGTTCCGACCAGGTTAACTTAGAGCAATATACAAGCAAGCACCTAAGAAAAAGTTCTCCACGTGTTATAACATTTTCTTTCCGTTTGTTGATGAAAATATTTTTTACATTTTTTCATTTTATTGTTTTTATTTATTATATTTTTTTATATATTTATTAATTATTTTTTTCAGCTATATTTATTAACGATTTTTTTTTCAGCTTGTGTGATATTTATTTCTAATAAATTTTTTTTTTTAGTAACAATATTTTTCATATAATTTTTTTTTTTTGAGGTCTTTTGCACAATCGGTGACCATTTAAACCACGTCTCTATTTAATTCAATTCATCAATAGATTGGTATTATTTTGAATATATATCTCGATACAATTAGGATTTTTTTTCCTACGTTTTTCTAGAGCAATGCCTTTCGTATGTTGTGTTCGCTCTTGCAAAAATACAAGCAAAGAAACTCGTTTGCATCGTTTTCCAAGGGATCCCGAGGTAAGAAAATAATAATTTGTTATTTTCTTTTACGAGTTTTTAATAGCAAATTTCAACCAACCACCTTATATTCCAGTTATGCAGAAAATGGATGGCTAAAATCCTATTAACGGCTGATTAACAACAAAGCATGGCAGACTTTTTGAATAAATTTTGTTCTCCTTATATAAAATAAAGTTATCTTTTTCAAAAAGCATAATAGATTAAATCCTGTCTTACCCATTTTTAATGATAAAGAAAATTCCAACAAATATTTCATCTTTTATATATATATATATTTTTTTTTTTTTTAGTCGAATAAAATATATTTTGTTTTAAATAATTAAATTTTTTTCCATTATATACACCTTTTTCTTCTCCATATCTATCTCATCAAACATTACCATTGCCATAATATAAAAAGTATTTTATATAAATATATAATACAAAATAATCACATTCCTATATTTAAATATCATAATCCTCACAAATGTATCCGAACACTAAAGTTTTTGAATTTTCATTTTTTTTAATGATTAATTATTATTGGTTGTGTAAACAATGTATTTAAAAAACGAATTGAATTTTTTATAAGAAACCAATAATAATAATAATCATAATAAAAAAATTGAAGATTCAAAACCTTCACTGCTCAGGTACATTTGTAGAGCAACACGAAATAGTATTATTATTATTATTAGTAGTAGTAGTAGTAGTAGTAGCAGCAGGAAGAGAATTTTCAAACCAAGCGCCCATTTAAAGCCACGCCCCTGGAGGTAAAATTCTGAGAATCAGCCAGGCAGCACATAACTGTCAAAACCCCCCTTGTTGCATATCTATATTATCTATGATAAAGAGACGCGGCATTCGCTTGCGTTTTCAATGGAGTCAAAGTCAAAGCAATCGAGCTTCTCGAGTTTATTACATCTTTTGAAAAAAATTATTATAATTCATATAAAAATAATTAAATATAATTTATTCTATTCAAAAAATTTAATTAAATCAATATATAACATATATTTGAAAACAATTTGTGAAATGTCAGATTCTCTCTCATAGGTGCCAAATTTGAAATTTTCTTTTAATTCCCTTTACTTTTATTCACAAATATTCAAATAATAATTGGTTTTTTCTATTACTCTTTTTAATTAAATGGTAAGGAATTTAAATTTAATTTCTAAAATTGACCATAAATGAGATTGGATAAAAAATAGGCAAACAATTTTTTCAAATTTTCAAATCTCTGGGGGGGGGGTAAATTACCCCCTTCCCCCTCTTGTATCTACCCTTGATTCTATATCAATTTTCGTTCATTACTTTCATATTACTAATTTAAATATGAATATTGAATTACATTTTTTTTCTATCCTTGGAGTTGAATCTTTTCCAATATAGCAGTAGTTGGCTTGATAAAAAGAAATGGAGAAAATGCGTATATGTCAGGGGCGGATTAATGCAATTTTGTCGGGAGGGGGGGGCGGTTTTTTTAAATTTTTTTATTTATGGCCTTTGTCGGCATCTATGGCCATTTAGACCCCTTTCCTATTTATTTAAATTGATTGGTAACAAATTCAATTGAAATTAAAGAGCGGAAATCATAATTTCTTTAGATTACTAGTTTTTATAATGTGTTGAATTTCTTCTCTGGGGGGGGCGATCGCCCCCCCCCCCCCCCCCCCTTAATCCGCCCATGGAATATGTAGGTGGGGAAAAGCAAGCTCGGGTAAATTTTGGTCCACATAATCTCAAGATGTGATGCTCTGATTGAATAACAATATTTATTCAAACAACTAGTAACCAAAAAACAAATATTTCACTTTTTTCGGAATAGTGTGAGAATTATTTCTTAAATTAATTTAGGTCATAAAGATTAGGGTTCAATTGAAACAAGCTTTTCACCCGAAACCGAAACTTGTATTTCCAAAATATAAATATTTTCCCATACTTATAAATTTTACATCTTGAATTCTAAAAACTGATAAATTTGAAGATGCAAATTGCCCTCGGGGCATGGCGTAGAGGTTAGCGTGCTAACCTCATATACCAAACGTGCGGGTTCGGACCCCAGGCAGTCCGATGATTTTATTTAAGCCAATTGGATACCAAATGGCTTAAATAAAATGCCTGGACCCCATATATATATAATAATCAATAACGGATATCGTTTAAAGTCTTAAATGGCCTGAGTTGCCGAAAAGACTGTGTGAATGTGTGTGTGAGTGTGAGTGTGAATGAGAAAAAAGTGTGAATGTTTTTTTATATAAAAAAAAAAAAAAAAGATGCAAATTCAAATAATAATGGAAAGATTGGAGTGTACCACCCATTATGGGAAGGAGATAGTCTCAAAAGTCGAAACTGAAAGACTTTTCGGCTCTCAAATTATAACGAGAAAATATTTTTTATCTTATTACATGAAGGCCTGGTCGGAGAATAAAGCACCAAGAGGCCAACAAGACGGAACATCGGGTGGCGTCCTCGAAGAACCAGAGTGTGAAACGTCCCCCGATCAGTTATGAGGTGACCGGACAAAAAAGCATAAAAAAATGGAAAAAAAGTGCTTAAAAAGCATAAAAAACTTGAATAAAAAGTTGTTAAATAAGCATATAAGTTGAAAAAAGCATCTAATAAGCAATTTTTACTCATACCAATGGCGTATACAAATTTTTTTAAAAGAAACTAAATTTATTCCGCCCCGCCCTGCGAAAATTTTTTTTGCGGTACCAAATTTTTCCACCTGCGGAAAAAAATTTTTTTACAGGGCTATATTTTTTCACACTGCGGGGTTTTTGGAATTTTTTTTTTTTTTGGGGGGCGCCCCCCATCCCTCCCTTATATACGTCCCTGGTGTATGCGTGTGTGAATGGGAAAAAAGTTTTTTAATAAAAAAAAAAAAAATTATAAATATTCGTAAAATAAGTTCAAATAAGCACGAAAGGGAAAAAAAGCATAAAAACTCAAAAAACGCAAAAAAAGCATAAAAAATGCAATCTCAATACACTTAGTTTTTCCTAATTCGTATAGAAATTAAATATCTAATGGTTGCTTATAAAATTCAGCAATAAGCATTTTGCTTAAAATCCGGTCTCTAATGATCATAAATGAATGAAATCCTCCTATTATTTATTGACATTCTCGACGGTTTGACCAAGAAATGAGTTTAAAAAACTTGAGTAGCTCTATAAATTTTTTTTTTAATCCAGAATGGAGGGAGAATTTTTTTTAATGTAGGAAGTGAATGAATCTGCAGCCACCAGTTGAACATTTTTTTCTATTTTGCCCAATAACCGAGTGGGAGCGAGAGGAGAGGAATGTTCTCGTAGGCGAACAGATCTGGAAAGGCTCGGGTTACCTCTCTGTATTTCTGTTTGTAACCATTCATTGACAACAGACATCAACATGGTGACTGTGTTCGAGTCCCGCGGAATGAGATTCGTCGAGAGAATTGTCACCACACGTCCCGTTCTACTTAGGGGTGAGTCGTAAAAATTCCCTTCCACTTTTCATGTTCCTTTTCGAAACACTTGTTTTCGCATTTATTGAAATTAGTGCGTATAAATAAATGTATATTTAGTGGATTCTAGAGCTGTTGAGAGTTAATTTTTTTGGCGATCATCCGGATTATCTTTCAAATGTCGATTTTTGATGGAAAATAATTTCAATTTTCTGACATTATTTATTAACATTTAGCTTTGACTAACTTTGCCTTTAAACCTTAATCTTAGGCCCGCAAAATCTCAAAAAACTTGATTTTTAATATAGTGGAAGGCAGGTGGAGCCAAAAATTAAAAGCCTCATGCTCACAGAATTTCGGGTAAAATGTATTGTCCGTATTGTATGTATTGTTCGGGTAAAATGTATTGTCCCATCATCAGTCGTTGATTCTCAAACCCAAGTACTCGCTAATAAAGCCTAATGTCTATTCATCGCCATTATTTGCACAAAGGTCTGTACAAAAAAAATGTATCGTCCCCGTCTAACTTTAACTAGCTCTGTGCTATTTAAAAATCAACGAATGATGATAGGACAATAAAACTCGAAACGTCTCAGTATTCTCTGAGAGTCCAGAGGCTTTTAATTTTTGGCTGCCCCTGCCTTCCAGTATAATATCCATATCTAAAGCCACTTCTTCAAATACTAACATCATTTAAAATGAATAAATTATTTTATAAAACGCACTCACTCAAGCATTTATTTATTCGGTGGGCTCGCTGGTGTAGCGAGCTAGGGTGTCAGCTTCTACAAAGATCCTTGTTCAAACCCTGGGCTTGCAGGACTTTTCATTAAATAAAAATATTTATTTAATATAAACAAATTCTCAAGCAGGCCCTGAGATTGGAATATAGGATCTCACCACAATAGCCCCCAGGCAACTCTACGAGGAGAGGGAGTTGCTGTGACATCCCGTCCTGTGGCAGGGACGTAAAGAAAGTTCCCTCTCAGTGATGCATTCTTCGAAAGGAGCAGGCTACACGCCGGTGCTGAGGGAGTCCCTCCTCAAACCAGGACATCCTCCATAGCATAGAAGAGGTTGGATATAAGGAGCCGGGTGGAACCAGAAATAAGGATTAGTTCACTAGCTAGAGACGAAAGCAGGAGGAGGAGTTAGAAATAGGAAATAACGTAACTTCACGGGGTGCCGGTAGATGGCTACGGCCAGAGGCCGGTTGGGTTTGAGGTGTGTGTCTTCGTGCACGAAAGCACCCCGGGTAAATAAACGGGGATCCTGATAGGAATTTCAAATAATAAGCATTTATTTAGAAAAAAATAACATTCTTTCAAAGATGAAATGTCAAAGTCAATATTTATATTATTATTAGACTCAGAAAGGCAATGTTTTTGTGATATTTCTCATTTCAAATAACCAGAAATGCAATGTTTTATTAAAATTAAACACTTACTATTGCTGTATAACAGTGGTTCCCAACCTTTTTTGACCCATCGCCCCTTTCTGGAGGTTGACTAACACCTATCGCCCCCCTTTACATTTTCATTGTTTGCCTAATTTTAATTTGAAGTAAAGTGTAAATAATAAATCAGTTTTATTATTTTAAACAATTTTATTACCGTAGGTCTATATACAGGGCCGCAGACAGACTTGACGGTCCCCGGGTTACTTAATAATACGGCCCCCACCCCAAAAAAAAAAAACTTAAAGTTTTCTTTTTTTAGTATGTAAAAGACTATTGTGGCCTTCACATGCCAACACTTTTTTACACAGTTTTTGAAAAACAATTGAAATAGTTATAGGTATATACATAGCTTACAATATTTATTTAAATAAAGTTATATAATTTTTTTTTTAAATGTCCTAAACAAAGAGTTACAAAGTTTTAATTTATCGAGGCCAAAGTCGGACAGAGAATTTCCGGGAGAATCTGGGGGTATGGAAAATTTTTTGAAAATTACCCACTGAAATCTACGTTTTTAGCTATCCTGAGTCGTGAAAAAGATCAAACTTGATTTGAGCTTAAAGGGCCCGGGCCCCCTGAGGAAAAGAAATTCAAGAAAATGATTTTTTTTAAATTGAAATTTAAGATTTGAGCTAAAAGTGACGTTTCAATTCTAGATTGGAATTATCTTCAGACTATTTTATTTTTATGGTAATATTTTGTCCTCTTCTATCCTGACCTTCCTGTAAATAGATTTTTCTCTTTGATTTTTATATTTTTAAATTTCAGTAAACTAATAATTTTTCTCCCTTCGAATACTCATCGCCCCCCGCTTATTTATCGCCCCCCTGAAAACCCAAATCGCCCCCTTGGGGGCGATCGCCCCCAGGCTGGGAACCACTGCTGTATAACATTTCATTTAGTGCGTCTTTGTTATGTATGTTGACATTTTTATCATCGCAAAAAAAAGTGTTTTCAACAATTTGACATTTTAATATTAATGAGATATTGATGTTAGCTAAATCCATTTGTGTGCTTGTGTACTCGAGGTGAAACTTACTAAGGAAATAAGAGAAAATATTTAAAATTAAGATTAGATTAGCAGCTGTCCTTGGCCGTCGATGTCAAACGTTAAAATTCTAATTAAAACAAAATAAAAAGAAGGCGGCCTCATTACAAATGATTATAATAATATTCAAAATAGCTACAACAAATTTAAATTTTAGCGCATTTTCTCTCCGTACAAAAAAGAGAAAAGAAGTTATATATTCACAAAGGATCGCATTTTGCTTTTATTCAATTTAAATGTTATTTAAAAATTCAAGATCGAAATTATATTATGAATCAGGGCTGTAGTCAGGAAGAGGGGATTTCAAACGCCCCTTCCTCTTCTCTGAAATCACAAAAGAGATTAATATATATATGTAATTATAATTTTAAACAATGTTAGATAAAAAATATTTTATATACTTTAAAATTTATTCATGGGGAGGGGGAATCACTCGAATCAAACTCCCTTCTTCCCTTTGTGCATACAAAAATTTTTATAAAATAAAATTTTAAATAAGTTATATCATAGCTATGCTGGACAAGTCAGGGCCGGATCTAGGGGGCGGGGGGGACAGTGGGTGCACGTGCCCCGGGCGGCAGATATCAGGGGGCGGCACGAAAAAAAAATTTTTTCGTAGAAAAATTTTTGAGATCAAGGAAAATTTTAAGGAAGGCGGCAAGTTAAATTTTGCCCACCCCCCCCCCCCCTATAAAATCTCCTAGTTCCGGCCCTGGGACAAGTTATTGATTTATACAGTAGTTAAAATAAAATAAAATATATTCATATTTTATAAGATGCATAAAAGTCAAGGCTTGTAATAAATTTTAAATATTTTATATTGGTCATAAAATTTACTCTGTAACCAATTATTTAGTTTGAAGATATTCTACAGTACTATTTGGGCTTGAAATTATAAATATTCTATTCAAAGAAATTTGTTTGTGCAATACAACGAAAAAGTATATGAACTGAATTATAATTCATTCAATTTATTTTCAAATAACCCAAATAGTACCAAAGTGGATTAAAAAATATTTTTACCCTAAGGTCATATTAACATAAATCCTCATTTATGGATAAAAATATTAATAATAACGTGAGAGAGCAGAGTGCGTGAGGCCTGGAGGCGGGCCAGCCTCATTTATTTTTGTGAGGTGGTCCAGAGATAATTTCTAGTCCTTGAAGTGATCCATCCGGACGAACTTTCCTCCATCTTCCAATATATAATCAATAGCTTCAAATTTATTTCTCAAGACATGTATTTAAAAAAATCTGGTGTGACTGGCGCACAGCACACAACTTTCTCTTACCTTCGGTAATCGAAAGTTGTGTTCTGTGCTTGTCACACCAGATTTTTTGTGTCGACATGTATTTAGTTTCCGACAGTAGGGTACATTGGATTTTAAGATGTAAAATTTATAAGTATGGGAAAATATTTATATTTTGTTACCATGGCAACCATTTCTCCTATCTTTTCTATGGAGTACAAGAGTAAAGTGGTCTTCAGAAGATTTCAATCTCAAAATGAGAATATACATTTTATAAGGAATCTAAAAAATAATTGATTTTTGAATTTTAAAAAAAATCGTTGGAGCAAATTTTGAGAAAATCGAAAAAAACTGAAAAATTGCATCAGTAAAGTACTAGTACTTTTTGGCCAATTTTGTTGAAAAGCTTCGTGTCACGTCCCAGGGGGTGCCTAACTTAAATATAAAATTTCAACTTCGTAGCTCTTTTCGTTCTTGAGATATTTTGTTCACAGACAGACACACAGAGACAGAAGACATACAGACAGACAGACAGACAGACAGACCATGTCGCGAAAACCACTTTTTTGGATTCAGGGACCTCAAAACGTGAAGATCCATCAAAATCTCGACATCGAATTTTTGACATGAAACCAATACTTTCTCTCTCTATATATATTAACATATATATAGAGGTAAGAGAAAGTAAAAAATAAACTCTTTTTATAAATGATCTCTTAATAAATCACAGAAAAAAAATCGTTAAATATTCATTTAAAGTTATATAACCCGTCAGCGGTCAATTACCTTTTTAAAGCAAGATTTTAAAAAATAAATTAAACGCCCTTCTTTTTGCGATGCTGTCTTTTTTTCATTATATTCTCGAAAGTGATATACAATTCGTTCTTATTTAAGAAACTTAATCATTCTTCATCATCTCTTTATCATGGTAAATCTTATCTTATGCTATTAGGCCCCCTGCCAGAAAGAAATTACAGCTACAAGCTTTATAATAGACGTTATTTTATTATATATGGTGATTGGATTAAATGACTGTAGCCGAATAAAGCATTTCGCCTATCGTTTCATTCAAAGAAAAATTGTAGGCCTAAATTTTTTTTTTTGCATTTTCTTTACGATTTAGTTTTTTTTTTTTTTTTGTCTTAAAAATATGAAAATTTCCCTTTGTTTTCGACTCCAAGGGACTAAATTAATTTCAAATTCCAATAAAACTAGAAATTATTTAGAATTTTTTTTTTATTGCTCAAAAAACCTTAAATTATACATAATTAATATATGTAATTAATAAGAAAAGAGAGATTTTTAATAAGCCTATCTTTGAATGTAACATGTCCAAAAGGTCATTCAAACTCTCTTTAAATTCTTGCTCGTCTTTGGGGCATAGCACAGTGGTAGACTCTTGTGCTAGGGGTTTAAATAATATCCCATGGGCTAATTAGGATAGAATAATAGAATGCGCCGTGAATTCTGACTCTAAAAAGAGATAGACTAAATTGTATCATCTGTCAACTTTCCTCAGCATAAATCTGTTCATATTTTCTTTTTGATTTGTCAATCAGATTTATCAGTTCGATTATATAAAATTACTAGACACAAAGCCCCGCCTTCGGCGGGGCTTTCCGTCTAGGCAGGGGGCTGCGCCCCCTGGACCCCCTTGCTCGCCTACTTATATACATACCGGTACATACATTTTCCCTTTTCATTTTTATATGTAGAGATTATTTTAGCGGTTAATTATTCATGAACTTAAGATTTTTTGTGAATCATATCCTTTCCGGGACTCTCCCGGTACACAGACAAAAAATTTACGCCGATATTTTAGAATTCAAAATGTAAATAAATAAAAAAAATCGTAAACATGGGTAAATATTTATATTTTGTTACCATGGCGCTATCCCTGAGGCCTGATTGGTTGTTTCACACATCGGACACCCTCTTAGCCTTTTATATATAAGTATGATAATTACCAAATGTGTGAGTATGTTTAGTCAAATCCGAATTCATCGAAAATTATAAACAAAGTGTCCGAGTGTCATTGGACATGATATGGAATAGTAATTTCTTCTCGTACATGTATAGGGTATGACAAAAACATAATTTTTTTTAAATGGCATTGCATATTTATTATTATATTTTAAGACTCTGCTCAGAATTCTAAAATAAATGAATTTCAAATTTATTTTTATTGAAAAAAAAACTGGATTGTACTTGATGAATCTTCTTTAATAAAAATACGAATTTTTATCATAGCGTTAACTTTTGAAGAAATTAGTTTTCCAAATTATTAAGAAGCATATCCATGATAACTCATATTTTAAACATTTTTCAATTAAAGAAAAATGTCATACTTATTATGAAGTGCCTTTACAATTTATTCAAAGCCATTCAACTGGAGATCAGGTCAAAATAAATAAAATTTTAAGGCCAACTTGCAATTTCTTTTATTTCGTTTGTGTCCCATCTCTCATCATCATGACATCCAACTGCGAAGGCATTTTTTTGAATCTCTATTTTAATTAATAGGGAAGAAAGAAATCAGTGGCCATCAAGACTCCATTCTTTAACAAGCAGTGAATGATGCCCTCGCGGGGGTGCAAATCAGCCCTATAAGGTGGAGGGGTGTCTTTTTAATTTCTTTATTTCTTAGAAGATTTTTAATGAAGTTCAAAATGTGCCTCAAAAGAGATAATTAATTAAAAGTATTTATTTACAGAACTCCTTTGCTAACTTTTGGTTTTTTTAATTATTTTTTTTTTTTAAATTCTTTTTCGGAATCGAAGGTCATTTACAGCCCGTCTCTATTTAGGCCTATTTCGATTTGGATTGCTAGAAATTCCAATTGAAATCCTCAGCTCTAGAGGCAGAATCTCTACCACTGAGCTAAGGCACAAGGGTCCGCTAACATTATAGTTGACAGTTCTAAAACTTAAGTATTCAATTTAATTAATCTCATAGTCAGTCTGTCAGTCGTCATAAAAATTTTATATATTGTGAAATTCTGCAAAATGCGAATATTTTACATAAGTAATAAAAATTTGATTACATAAATTTAGCAATGTTTGATTTAAAAATTCTGATTGAATAAAATGAAATAAATTTTAAATGCAAAAATTTATGAACATATTTCAACTAAAAATTGGGAGAAAGATGCGCGCAATTTTATATTCCGTTATTTGAGTTGGTGCAACTTGCAAATTTCTTGATGCATTTTATTTTAATGTAGGGTTTTTTTTTTTTTTTTTTTAATGCAATTTAGAAAAAGTTGTTCACCCACGCCAACTATAAATACACGTTTAGGTGCGTCGAGGCGTCGTTTCGTTGTCGATGTTGTTGTTGTGCAGGCTTTTTTGCATATCCAAAGACGACCTTGGCAACTTCGGGTCTATTAAAAAGACACACCTTAAAGAAAAAAAAAAAGCAACACTCCCACAAGAACTTCTCAGGTAAATCACCTTCTGTTAGGCAATTAGGAACTAGCACCATCGATGTATCTTTAACATATTTTCAAAGAACAATTTTAAGAAAGGCTATTTTACTTGGAGATTGTGAAAAAAAAATATTTATTTTTGTTTTTACAATCAACGTTGATAACGAAAGCTTTCCCGAGAGAATTAACATTTGTAGGCTATTTTAAAAGTTGACTGCTTGAAATAAAATTTGAATCTCATATTTGGATATTTTATACACAATAGCGAAATAAATATGAAATTTCATAGGAATTGGGGAAAAAAAAATTTGTAATGTGTAAAAAGGTCCAAAGGGGGATTTTGAATCGAAATTTACATGCAAATCCCCATAGGGATTAAACATTGGCTCTATGGAAGGAAGAGCCGGAAAATGAATTTGAAAAATCTGAAAAAGTAGATCAGTAAAGTGAACTTTTCACGAAAAATTTTACTAATATACTTTTTAAAGAGGATCTAAAAAGATAGTTGAGTTATGAATTTTAACCCTTTAGAGCCTATTTTGAGAAAATCGAAAAAACTGAAAAAGTATTTAAGTAAAGTACTAGTACTTTTTGGCAGATTTTGTTCTGGTCTATTAAAAAGGTACGAATGGTCTTGAAACCCTCTTTCAAAAAATTTTTTCTAGCTAAGGTACAGACGGTCATTCAAGGGCGGATACAAGGGGGGGGGTAAAGGTACAGAATGCGCTTTTAAATTACCGAAATTAAGAAAAAATGTGTGTTGTGCGACCAGTCACTCCAGATTTCCCTTCCCCCCCCCGAGAAACACCTCTGGATCCGCCACTGCCGTCATTTTACGTTAATTCTTTCTTTAATTAAATATATAAAATTGATTGGAGAAAGGGCAGGTTCACCAAATAAAAGCCTTTTATGCTTCTCGACTCCGGAGACGTTTCGAGACAAATTTAATATCTCATCATCAGTCCGAATCGAAATGTTGCATAAAGGTGGTCATTAATTATACAGTACATGTACTGCATAATTAGTACAGTACATGTACTGCATAATTAGTACAGTACATGTACTGTATAATTAATGACCACCTTTATGCAACATTTCGATTCGGACTGATGATGAGATATTAAATTTGTCTCGAAACGTCTCCGGAGTCGAGAAGCATATAAAGGCTTTTTATTTGTGAACCTGCCCTTTCTTCAATCAACTTTATTCACAGCCACCATACTTCTATTTATATAAAATTGTTATTATAGGCTATATATTATACAAGAATATTTTTTGGAAATTTTCTCACGATAGAAGGCAGAAGCATAATGCAACCAGGATTTTTTCAGCCTTGGTTAAAGCCATCTTCGGAACTACAGAAAAAATTAAAGATCTTGTTACAATTATAGTCTTACAATTAATTATCTAGTACGGTCAGATAGAAAGGCAAATTATACCTACTGGTTGTCATTAGATCTATAAATATTTGAATGCAACTCTAATTGGAATAGGTATTATAAGTTTCATTAACAGACTTCCAACTGGCAGTGAATTGAAGATAGCAAAAACTTTTTACCCTCTGTATTTAAGTGAGATATTTCAAACAAGTGAGTGAAAAATTTGGTGTTTCAGTGATAATATAAGGTAATAAATAAAAACTGAACTTATTAAAAATATTCTTAAGAAAGTGAGGAGGAAAAAACTTTCCCAAAAGACGGTTTAAAAAAATATAACCTCCCTTATGGGAGATCCGCAAGAAGGGAACGAGCCAATGTCTCAGGAAGGGGTGGACGATAGTACTCTTTCTGAAACCATAAGGAGTTCGCTAAATACTCTTTACCAGGTAACAAATGAACAAATTAATTTAAATCAATTAGAAGCAGCAACTAAAAAGAGAAAAAATTATGAAAATGAAAATAAAAACAACAATACATGTAAACAAACAATTTGCTCTTCCATTACACTAGAAACAAATGACACATCATGTTTAGTTAATAATACAATTGCTTCCTCATCCAATTCTTCTTTTGCCCCGGTTGATAATAATTTGCCGTCTCTGATGGAGGCAAATCCATTTTATATAAGATGCAAAACAAATCGATATTCGTCATTCGATAATGGTCCGTTTTGTCTTTACACTGAAACAAATAACAATTCTAAATTACATTCAATGCACATAGGGAAAATTCTTAGGAATAATAGTTTTAATATTTATAAAAATATTGCCGCAATTAAAAGCATAGGGAGAAATAGAGTGAAAATTTTGATTAACGCTAACTATAGCGAAGTAAACAGTCTAATCGAGCAGGAATTCTGGGCCTCTCATAACTTAGTGTGTTTCATCCCCTCTTTCTATCTGTATAAACAAGGCGTAATTCGAGACGTAGACACTTCCCTCACAGAAAATGAAATCGTAAATTATGCTTATTCAGATATCACATTAGTCCAGGCCAAGAGAATATACAAAATCAAAGAATTCGAAAATAAAACAAAAGCAAAAATACCTACTCCAGTAGTTATAATATCCTTTCGAGGGCAACACTTACCAAGTGATATAAAGCTCCTAGGAGTTAAATGTAATGTTGAACCCTATATAGAAAAAGTTATTCAATGCTATGTTTGTTTACGCTACGGTCACACGAGCCGGGTATGCAAAAATAAACAGAGATGCGAAGGCTGTGGTTCCATAAACCATGATAGAAACAATTGCCAAAACGAAACCAAATGCATTTTTTGTCAGGGTCCCCATAGAGCTACAGACACAAAAAACTGCCCAGAATACAGTAGACAAAAAGCAATTAAAGAAATAATGGCGGATAAAAATATCACCTTCCCGGAAGCGACAGAACTTCATAAAGGTAAATTTCCAAACCACTATGCAAACGCAGCAAAGAGCAATATCAGATCACAACAACCTCATGCCCTTCCACCCTCTCTTCCGTCACTTTCGCAGTTTCCATCGCTAAATGATCGCTACACCTCGCAAAAGGAACAAAGTAAATCTTACAATCCAGGTCATAATGAATATAACCATACGCAGAGAGTTAAAATACATAGAGAACCGAGGCCAAATAGGATACCCACTAGAAACAATAGAGATGTCTTTCTAACCGATCACACATCGAATAACCTGAACTTACCTCTGTCACCCATCACTAATAGCCAAATCTATAGAAACAACCTAAAACAGAACCTAATAGAACTAGTAATGAGCAATTTGAATAAAATAATTTCGTCAGAATATCCATCTCACACTAACGAGCATCTTACCCCTACAATTCAACCTTTGGTTTCAAAAGCCGTTAATGAATCTTTTTTAACACTGTTTGCCAGCACCGATAACTCAGAAAATATTGCAGATAATTCCGAGACAGAGTCGCTATAAAATGTTTAGGAACTTATGTAGTTCTTTACAGTACCTCAGATTTCTTCTCTTAATCTTGCCGTTTGTTTGAATAATCGTATTACTCGTATTAATATTTAAATTTTGAATAGTCTTAATTTAGATTTCTATACTTTCGTAGCCTGTATATTTATATAAACGCTTAATTTTATAATCCTTTACTTTATATAAACGCCTAATCTTATAATCCTTTATTTTATATAAATGCTTAACTTTATAAACCTTTACTTTGGTGACCTTATTCTATTTCATAGAAATATATCTGCTTAGAGGGTAACTCTTACTATGTCGAACTTGGTAGATGTATTTTTAGTTCTTTCTATCCCGACTATCTCCCACTCCAAAACCCCTATAATCCGAAAATGAACAACGTAAACATATTGCAATGGAATACAAGATCCATCAATAGTAACAAAGGTAGCCTTGAAATAGCACTAAAAGAACTAAATATATCAATAGCCGCAATAGCTGAGTCCTGGCTAAAACCGGTTCAAAACTTTAAAATTGCAGGATACAATGCCATAAGATCAGACAGACAGGATGGGAAAGGCGGTTCAATCATCTTGATAAAAAACAATATACCCTTCAACACCCTCCCTAAATTCGACAACCAATACATACAAATAGCTGCAATACAAATCACACTGCCAAACATCAACCAGCTCACAGTCCTATCATGCTATTGTTGCCCCGGGTATCGCATGACCATTGAGGAATGGAAAGCGATCCTAGATACATATCCCCCAAACTATCTCCTCCTTGGAGACTTTAATGCACACTCGCCCGAATGGGGATGTCACAGTCAAGATAGCCAAGGTGAGGTCCTAAGCTCCTTAGCTGAAGACCTAAACTTGGTAACCCTTAATGATGGCAGTCCGACAAGGCTAACACATAACTCAGAGCACCCATCAATAGTAGATATATCCTTTTGTTCAGCTCGCATTACCCCCTATACCACATGGTCAACTCTCGAAGATACACTAGGTTCCGATCATTTCCCAATTTTGTTAACAATAGACTTACCTCTCAACCCAAACTATAATTCATGCTTTTTTCCAAGATACAAAGTAGAGGAAGCAAACTGGCCCAGGTACCAATACATAATTACAGAAAACCTCTCAAATCCACCAATATTTGAGACAATAGAACAAGAGTATAATCACTTCATAACAACAATAATTGAAGCAGCTAATTTGGCCATCCCACGAACAAAAATAGCTAAAATAAAACACCCTCCCATACCCTGGTGGACCCAAGAATGTAAACAAGCAATAGAGAACAGGAAAGCCGCACACAGACAGTACAAAAATAACCCAATCCTGGACAACTTCTTGGAACTAAAAAAGCTACAAGCTCGTGCTAAAAACATAATCAAACAAGCAAAGCGAAATTCCTGGATACAATACTGTAGCTCCATAAATAGAAATAGATCATCGACAGATATCTGGACCAAAATAAAAAGAATACAAGGAGTACATAACACTAACACAATTTTCCCTCCCTCAGGAAATCCTAGAGCCATTCCTGGATAAACTTGCGCCAGCTTGGACTCCATACGATAGCCCAAACCCTCAAACATATAGCGAAACAGACGATATATTAAGGCCTCCTTTCTCCCTACAAGAATTAGAAAAAGTAATTCAACAAACGGTAAAAAACACAACTCCAGGAATTGATAATATACCTTATCCAATGATAAAATACTTACCACATATAGGGTTACTATCTCTACTAGAGATATATAACAATATGAGAGACTCAGAATTCATTCCCATTTCGTGGAAAACGCAACTTATAATCCCTATTCTTAAGCCAGGAAAGGACAAGCAAAACGCAAGCGCCTACAGACCCATAGCACTCTCATCTTGCCTATTAAAAATTTTTGAAAAATTAATTAAACTAAGGCTAGAATATTTTCTCGAAACATCGTACCAACTCCCACTACTATCCTTCGGATTCAGAGCCTTCGCATCTACAATGGATAACCTATCTCTTCTTGATGATCCGATGATTATGCTAAACTTCTATAAGGCCACCATACGAGCATCCCTCGATTATGGTTGCTTTTTATATAGAGCCGCTTCAAAAACAACCCAGCTAGCAATAGACAGAATCCAATACCAAGCAATAAGAATCGCCATGGGTTATATGCGTTCATCACCTTGCAACGCAATGCTCATAGAATCCAATAATATGCCTTTAGATATTCGCACTCACCTCTTAGCATCAAAATTCATCTTGAAACGTCTATCCAGATTTTACCACCCGGTAACCGAAGCTCTTTCTTCATTAAACAATAGATACAAAGATACAAACAAAACGCAACCCCCTCTCCTTATAGCATACAACTATATTAATAATCTCGAAATAACAATAGAAAAGGCATCGCTCCCAGCTATGTTCCACATATCTCCTTTACAATTAAACCTTCAGCACGACATAACCATTGAAACCCCAACTGATTTCAACTTCGATAGTATCATTTACACCGATGGCTCCAAATCGATAAATAGCACAGGCTGCGCGTTCTTCGACGATAAAAACTCAAATTTTGGTCTATTCAAGCTTCCAAGGTCATTTTCAAATTTCACGGCAGAACTCTATGCCATACGAGAGGCAATTCTCTACAGCCTAACGCACTCCTTTAACTCATGCCTAATAATTACTGACTCTCAAAGCGCCCTTAAGTCCATTTCAAACTTCAGGAAGAGCAAAGCAACTAACATCCAAGCAGGGTACATAAATAAGCTATTAAATAATGCCATACAAAATAACATCAAAATATCACTAAGATGGACAAGAGGGCACAGCACATCACAAGGCAATAGAATAGCCGACTTCTTGGCCAAAAGAGCGGCATACCAAGGCACCCAACTGAACGCACCAACACCATGGCAGGATGTATATTCACAAGCAAAAGCTCACTTTAAAGATATCTGGAACTATACATGGAAGCAATCATCACAAGTAACAGGTTCAGCACTGGCAAAACTTAAACCCTCAATTGGGCCACCTTGGTTCACTCCATATACAGACCTAGACAGAGCAATAATCACAGCAATTAACAGGATAAGAATCAATCACACTCGCACTTCAGCTCATCTTGCAAGATTTAACATAATACCGTCT
This sequence comes from Euborellia annulipes, assembly GCA_023213315.1. Classification (NCBI taxonomy): domain Eukaryota; kingdom Metazoa; phylum Arthropoda; class Insecta; order Dermaptera; family Anisolabididae; genus Euborellia; species Euborellia annulipes. The sequence goes on from JAKCPI010031237.1 coordinate 22,084, forward strand.
CCACTGTGCCAATGTTCCAACATCCCAGCAACACCGTACCATATTATTTGTGAATGCGCACTCCACGAAAATAACCGCAAGCAATATTCAATAAAAGTTAATCCAAACTTCAGAGACCCCACAAAGTTCCAGCAGTTCCTAAAATCCCCGCAACTGGAAGATCTTCAAGACTTAAGCCTCTTCATCACAGCCTCAAAAATCATCCTATAATCTAGCAACAGTCTTTTGATTATTTTCTTGATATAAGTGTTATTGAGAGTCATTTAATTTGTACGGTGTTTTTTATTATTCATGTTTTTTGTTAACTGTTCTTTATAGTCATTTATTTGTGATATTGTATTTTTATATTAATGTTTTTTCAGACGAACTATTCACTTTTATAAAAGTTTTCTTGTATTTTGTTTTTTGTAAAATGTATTATAAAAAGTGGGGCTGAATGACCAAGGTCAAAGGCCGGAAAATAAAGAAAAAAAAAAAAAAAAAAGTTTCATTAAAAAATTTATTTTTTTCTTTCTTCCAACTTCCCGAATAAAATAATATTTTGTTATATAAAATTGTCGACGTTTTACTAATCGAATTTACTAATAATAACCGACTAAAAAATAATGTTTATTATAGACATATTTCTTTTGAATAGTTCATTATCTTAATGTTTATTTATCAGTAGCATATTTTAGGATTGTTTATAAAAATGCCAATCTAAATTTTACCTTTCATCATTTGCTTGTGACATTTATTTTACTATTTTTGCTTTTACGAGTCAATCCAAATTAATAAACTTCCTGTCAAAAAGAGTACCGTGTGAGGGTAAGAAGAAAGATTCTGACTGTATCTGGTGGAGCAAAAACAAACGAATTGCAGCTGAGAGAAACACGTGTTTCCCCCACCCCGGTTCCTCTATTTTAGGCCTAAAATAGATTAAGATAGCTCTGGAAATATATCTGGGATAATTCACTCAAGAAAAACATCTCTTTTATGTCACAGATAGAAATTGTTTGAAGGAAAAATATTTGTGTTTTGTTAGTTATTTAAAAAAAAAAAAAAAAAAATTATTTTGCTGCGATAATGAAAATTAATAAAGGAAAAAAAATGTAGGAATTTTAAAAATTCTAATTTTTGATGGAATGCTCGGTCTTTTAGCTTTAGTCATGTTTTGAATCCAGTGGCGGTCCCAGGATTTTGTCAAGGGGGGGCCCAAAATTTTTTTTTTTTTTTTTTTTGTTATTCATTTAAGCTCTTTTTCGGCAGCGAAGGCTATTTAGACCTATTCTATATATTTATTTCACCTGGATTGGTAGCCAATGGCCTGTAGGGAAGGTGAAGAATAGGATGGCGCAAAAAACCGACTAATTTTTTTTACTTTCTCTTACCTCTATATATATGTTAATATATAGAGAGAGAAAGTATTGGATTCATGTCAAAAATTCGATGTCGAGATTTTGATGGATCTTCACGTTTTGAGGTCCCCTGAATCCAAAAAAGTGGTTTTCGCGACATGGTCTGTCTGTCTGTGTGTCTGTCTGTGTGTCTGTCTGTGTGTGTGTGTGTCTGTGAACAAAATATCTCAAGAACGAAAAGAGCTAGAAGGTTGAAATTTTATATTTAAGTTAGACACCCCCATGGGACGTGACACGAAGCTTTTGAACAAAATCGACCAAAAAGTACTAGTACTTTACTGATGCACTTTTTCAGTTTTTTTCGATTTTCTCAAAATTTGCTCCAACGATTTTTTTTTAAATTCAAAAATCAATTATTTTTTAGATTCTCTATAAAATGTATATTCTCATTTTGTGATTGAAATCTTCTGAAGACCACTTTACTCTTGTACTCCATAGAAAAAGATAGGAGAAATGATTGCCATGGTATCAAAATATAAATATTTTCCCATACTTATAAATTTTACATCTTGAATTCAATTGTACCCTACTGTCGGAAACTAAATACATGTCGACACAAAAAATCTGGTGTGACAAGCACAGTACACAACTTTCGATTACCGAAGGTAAGAGAAAGTTGTGTGCTGTGCGCCAGTCACACCAGATTTTTTCAATCTCATATGACAATATTTTAGTATATCATGCTTTAAGAGTCCTCTCCAAAGATGAGCTCAAAAAAATTTTTTAAGAGTCGATCAAAATTTTAAAAAAATTTCCAAATTCGTCAAAAATCGATTTTTTTTTTTTTTAATTTTTTTCTTGTTATGGTCGAATTTTATAGTCGAAAAAAAATAAGTTTCTCAAATTTTCAACTTAAAATATTAATTTTTAAAGGTCCCTCAAATTTTTTTTTAGTTTGTCTGCATTTCTTTCGATGTTTTCAAGCGACCTTTAAATATTCATATTAAAGATTTAATAAATTCTTATTTTCTTTTAATTAGTAAGATATTTGAGAAAATATAATCAATCGTACCTTAATTTGCAAATTAGCAAGTTATTAAAAAATTATATTTTCAGTCTTTTAATCTTGGCCAGTGCTGTCGTTTCGGGCCCATTTGCCACAAAATAAAAATACAGCCCATGCACTTACGGCAATTCTCATATACATCTAATGGTATATGCAAATTTTATCATTTATTTTTGTATGAACCAAAATGCATCTATCTAAGAAACATTAACAGTTTATCGTCCTGAAGATGGGATTGTTGTGATTCCGAAACGACGACGATAATTAAATAAAGTTTTTTTTATCTCTTGCTGGCTGTCTACATCTATCTAATCCCAATAATTATACTTTCAGTATTCTGTTTTTTGTTCATCTCGTGGTGTATTTTTGTCGATTATCTTACTAATTAAAAGAAAAAATTTATTAAATATTTAATATGAATCAAATAAAAATAAATTTTGAGCGACCTTTAAAAATTAACCCTTTGCACTCGTATGTCGCCATTTAGGCGACATCCTAATTTTTTTGTAGTCAAATTAAAGCCAAATAATATCATAATATTCATTAAAAACTGTCTGGGATCCGAACCCGCGACCCTTGGAATACAAGGCTAACACCCTAGGGGGTATGGAAAAATTTTTGAAAATTAGGCATTGAAATTTGCGTTTTTAGCTATCCTGAGACGTGAAAAATTTATAATTTTTCTGTTTAGGTTTAAAATATTAAATAAAACTTGAATTTTTGTTGTCCAATGGGGGGGGGGGGCCCGGGCCCCCTGGGACCGTTAGTGTTTGAATCCAATGTGAAATTTTTATTTTTGTATCTTCCAGTACAAATTTTACACAGAATCCAAGAGTCCCCTTCTTACGAAATATTTTTATTTTTCTAAAGAACCATTAACAAGATAGATTCTTCTACTTCTTCTTCTGTCCTCGCCATTTTTAAATTCGCGGTGCGGGGTCGGCGGGATAACCAGATAGGTTCAATTTTATTGAATGATTTTCCGTTGATTTTCCCAAAAAGAACCAATTAATCGCTTTCTTTTGTTTTGTTCTCTCTGTGAGGAGGGGTTGATATTAGAGAAGCGACCGAGGGAATCTTCTATAGTGTCTATATATAACTAGTCGCAAAGCCCGCCTTCGGCGAGCTTTCCGCCTACCCAGAGGCCTGCGCCCCCTGGACCCCCTTGCTCGCCTTCGGCGAGTCATTGCCCGCATCCGGCGGAAAAAATACTCGAGTTCCGAAATTCCTATAACTTTTTAAGATATTCCTTCCTAAAGTTAAAATTCCTCCCATAGGAAATGTAGGGCCTATTGGGAAATATCTATGTATTCTTTGCATTTATATATTCTAAAAAAAAAAAATCCTCAAGCAGGCACTGGATTGGAATAGTAATCATTTTCTTTTCATAATTAAGAAAAGGCGAGGGTTCGCCGCAGGCGGGCCCGAGCCAGCTGGAGGGTCTGTCACGCTCTATTTTTGCGAAAAGCACTATTTAGGATTCACGAACCTCAAAACGTGTATATCCATCAATATTTTGACATCAAATTTTTGACATTAATCCAATACTTTCTCTCTCTATATATTAACATATATAGAGGTAAAAGAAAGTAATAAAACGAAGACCTACTGTTTCATATATATAGTATTAGAAAGAGAAAAAGTGGAATTTCGATCAATCAGAAATTCACATTTTCCCATAAAATCTCATAACTAAATGAATAAATTTCAGACAAATTATATAAGCTAAGAGAAAGTAAAATATAATAATTTACTCTAGCTAAAAAAAAAATTTGAAAAAATTTTTCTTGAACCCCCGGGGGGGGGGGGCATCAAAAATTTTTGGCTACGCTTATGGTAAAATTAATTAATTTTCAAAATTTTTGTCCTTAAATCAAAATTTAACCCCACATTTTTTCCCCCCCCCCATCATTTTGAATGACATATTTATCATATTTATCAATATTTTAATGAATTCATATTACAAAGTCCCACTTTTTGATATTCTATAATGATATTAAAAAAAAACCTATGATAGCGGACCACACCCCTGTTTTATAAAATGCTCCCAAGTTACAAATCGAATTCTCTCTCCTGTTTGATAAATTAAAGTCCTTCGCCTCGTTCACCCACATGTTAGTTTATTTTTAGGCCGTTGATTTATTAGGAAAGTGCAAAATTTAATCAATAAATTTCTATAAAAGGCAAAAGTTGATTAAACTGATTGATCTTTATCCCCTCCCTCCCCACCCTCATACCCTCTCTCTTCTACTCTATCAAAGTTAAGAAATGATAATAACAGCTTAGAGATAAGAAAGAAATCATCAATTAAGTTTAAAATCCTATTTTGGAAATGTTTTTGAATTAGAGAGAAAATCGAATAGAAGGTGCGTCAAAGAGCTGATGGGTTTTTTTATTCGTTTAAATTTTAATAGCAGGATAATTTGTATTGCATATTAAAAAATGTATATGGAATAATAAATATTTGCTCTTCTCATTGAAGAGGCTTTAAAAAAAACGTTAAATATTTCTGCCACTCCCAAAATTTATAAATATTGATATGTTAAAATGATACGATCATCTATGTACGAGATTATTTGAAAAAGATTTGTACAAATTAGGTTAACTAAATAATAAAGACCTTCAAAAGTGAGATAAACATGGCCTTCCAATGTCAAAAGGTATTTTAAAAAGAAATAAGCGCCAATTTATTTTTATAATTGAAAAAAAAAAAATTTTTTTTTGGGCATGACAAAGCTTTCTTCAAACAATCATGAGGGCATGGGCGTAACTAGAGAATTTGGCTGGGGGGCCTTGGAACCAGCTATCCTCCGGGGGGCCTGGAAAGCCCCAAATTTTCTCAGTTTTTCTTGGGGGAAGGAGCTTTCTGGGGGGGGGGGGGGCACGAGCCCTCTGGGGGCCAGGCCCCCCCGCAGCCCCCTAGTTACGCCCATGCATGAGGGCAAAATGACAATATACATTTTAAAGGGCATCTAAAAAATAATTGATTTTTGAATTTTAGTCAAAATCTTTAGAGTCGATTTTGAGAAAATCAAAAACTCAGTCGATTGAACGAACACTTTTCAAGAATGTTTAAACTTATGTTTTTAAATGCAATCCTGCTGATGTATACAGCGGCGTAACTAGCCTTTGAGGACGGAGGGGGCGAAGCTCAACTGGGGCGCCGTTTTTCGTTCGACTTTTTTTTTTTTTTTGTTTTTTAGTATTCGAATCTCGGTCGGGCTTTTTTGTAATTTTTCTCCAGATTTGTGATATAAAAAAAATGAATTTATTATGAAATTTCAAAAAAAAAAGCCGTAGATTTTGGGAAAAGGCGGATGCCCGAGGGGGCGCCAAAAGCTTAATGAGCCTGGGGCGGGGGCGAGAGCCACTCTTCGCCCCCCACCTGGATACGCTACTGGATGTAGCCTATATCGAATTACGAGGTGACCATGTTGAAAAATAAAAAAAATAAAAATTCTCCAAAATCTTGTGTTTTCTTTGTCAGGTCTTTTCGAATCCCCTCGTAAGCAAATAAAGTACATCAGTAAGGTACTAGTACTTATGGGCCGTATTTGTTCGTGTCACATCTCAGGGGAGTACCCAGGGGCGGCGCGTCCACCAGGCAAACTAGGCGGCCGCCTAGGGCGACAATCTGGAGAGGGCGGCAAAAATGTAAAAGTAAAAAAAAAATTTGGTTCCGCAAGTGGCACCCGAAAAAATTAGGTTCCGCGGGCGGCAAATTTAGGTTCTGCGGGTGGCAAAATTTCGTCTCTCTAAAAAAAAGGTAAAAAAATTTTTCGGACGGGAAAAAATATTGGTACCGCGCAAGAGAAAAATGTGTAAAAAATTTTTTAGGACGGGAAAAAAATTTTGGTTCCGCGCAAGAGAAATGTTCCGCGGGCGGCACACAGGAAAAATTTTGGTTCCGCGAAAAAAAAAAAAAAATTCGCAGAAAAATTTTTGAGATCAGGGAAAATTTTAAGGAGGGGCCGGCAAATTAAATTTTTAAAGTTTTTTTTTTTTTTTTTTGGGGGGGGCGCAAAAAAATATCTTGCCTAGGGCGGCAGAATAGCTTGCGCCGGCCCTGGGAGTACCTAACTTAAATATAAAATTTCAATCTCCTAGCTCGCTTGAGACAGATTCATAAATACACACAGACAGACCATTTTTTTGGATTCAGGGGACCTCAAAACGTGTATATCCATCAAAATCTCGACATCAAATTTTTGACATGAAACCAATACTTTCTCTCTCTCTATATTAACATATATAGAGGTAAGAGAAAGTAAAAGGGGAATAATTGGTCAAAAATATAGTAAAAATAGATAGAAATGATGTTAACAATTTTTCATAAATACACTGAATTTAAATACAAATAGTCATTTGAAATGATGCGATAAACATTAAAATTTTTTTTTACTATTAATTATTTACGACTTCCCGACGGCGTAGCATCAAAAGATTCCGCGCGTATCTATAAATTAATATCTAATTAAGAAGAAGAAAGTTCTTCCAATTCAATCAAGAGTTCAAGACCAAACAAAGGTGCGTAGAATGATTGAAGATATTTTCAATACTCTGGTGCCCTTGACCTGAACCCAAAGAGAATTGATTGCCAAATCTCTTGGATTATTTAGAGGCCTGGGCTTGTAATTTTATAACGTTAATAAAATTGAAGAAATATTTAAGCAAGTATGGAAATAAATTTTGATTTTAATATGAAAATTTATTAGATTTTAACTTTATTTAAAATTTATTGGGAGCCTTATTTGAATAGCTATGCCAGTTTTTTGACTCTTTAGGCTAATACAGATATTTGAGAAATAAATATTGGATAGCTATTTTCAGAAATAAATCGAATGGTTATTTTTAAAATTTGGTGTGACAGGTGGGAGAGCATATCACCTAACTTTCTCATACACTCAGTAATTGAAAGTTGTGTGCTTGTTTCACCAGATTTTTTTTTGACGACATATATTTAGTTTCCGGCGGTATAATACAGAGGAATTCAAGATGTAAGATTTTTAAAACTAGAAAAATATTTTTATATTTTGTTAGCAGGGCAGCTATTTCTCCTAAATTTCTTATGAATTACAAGAGCAAAGTGTGGTTCAAACAATTTTGAGGCCAAAATGAAAATTCTAAAGACCATCTAAAAAATCACAAATAAGAAATCATATACATAATATTTAAGATATTATATATAATCACGTTCAGATCGGTGAAGAAAAATCATACAATTTAATATTTGGTTAGGGCACACTGAGTACAAATCGGTGATTCACCGATCCACCGTGGTTCAACTCCGGGCGGCACAGCCTAACTCAGTGGTTTCCAAACTTGATGTTACCACGCCTCCCTTAAAAATATTTAATCTTATGACGCCTCCCCCCTGCCATTTTATAAAATAATACAAAAACAAAAATTTTTAATGCTAAAAAATATAAATTTATATGAAAATATTTTTTTTTTTTTATTCTTATTTATATTAAAACTAGCAAAATTGGTCCTGGGGCCAAATTCGCGCCTCCCCTTAGACTAGTCCGCGCCTCACAGTTTGGAAAACGCTGGTATAAGGGTATTTTATGACTGGTGGAATTTGAATAGGGAATGAAAGTTAGAAGAAAACGCAATGAGAATTTTTCTTTAAAAATATATTTTAACAGCTTACGTTTCGGCCTTGGTCAAAGCCATTCTCGGATGACAGCTAACAGCTCCGAGGATGGCTTTGACCAAAACCGAAACGTCAGCTGTTAAAATATATTTTTAAAGAAAAATTCTGGCTTCGTTTTCTTCTAACTTTCATTCCTGAAGTAAAATATTTTTCTCAAATCTTATTTTCACGCCCTAGGGGGGGGGGGGGGGGTGCATAACTTAAATATAAAATTTCAACCTCCTAGCTCAATTCCTTCATGCTTTAAATTGAACCCAAACAGACACACAGACAGAACATGTCACGAAAACCATTTTTTTGGATTCAGGGGACCTCAAAACGTGTATATCCATCAAAGTCTCGACATCGAATTTTTGACATGAATTCAATACTTTCTCTCACTATACCTGTATATTAACATATAAAGAGGTAAGAGAAAGTAAAAATTCAAATCCGGATTGAGATTAGTTCTATATACAAAAAGATGCGGTAACTCACCCCAGTAAAATTCTAAGTGAACTAATCATATCTTACTTTTCTATCTAATTAAAAAAATCCCTACGAAATTCTGCAAGGGACTCGATGGGTTCCTAAGTTACCCAGTGTTATTATTATCTGTTTATGAGAGTTTCGAAATCTTCAAAAATTAATTCCGCCCCAGTAATAAGAAGTTTTAGAATGATATTAAAATGTTTCTATCCTACTATCCTATTTGCTAAATATTGAAAATAAATTTTAACTCAAACGGAATGCACTTATTTTTTAGTAAAAGTATTTAAAAAAAACATTAATATCTTTATGCATTATAAGGGATGTATAAGGGATGGGGCATTAACCCCCCTGGTTAATGCCTTCATACTTCCCCCTCCCCTCCCCTTCTTTAAGGAAATGCGAGCCTTCACCACAAAATTACTCTCAAAATAATTTGAATACATTTATAAATAATTATTTTAATTTTTATTTTATTTTGAAATTATTTTATTTTAATTTTCAACCCTTAATTCACCCTTCTGTAAAAGTATATTAAGGAAATTTGATTAACAAAAATATAGGCCATATAGAAAAGAATATAATGGTAAATAATGGTGACTTAAGAAAAGATAAAAAAATGCCCTCAGGCTTGGTGTAGTTGATAACGTGCCTACCTTCTATACCAAACGAAGAGGGTTCGGATCCCTGGCAGTCCCACGAAAAGATTGTGTGTAAAAAAAAAAAAAGATAAAAAATAAAAAACAATTTTTTTTTCAATGACACCTACACTCCCCCTCCCCCTCCCCCTTTCAACAGCTTATATACTCCCTCTACCCTTAGTGAAATACAAAATATTTAATTTCATATTCAAAAGATTGTTTTTCGCAGTCAAATTATTTGTTTCTATCATTTTTTTTTCAACGATAAAATGCATAATAATTACCTTTAATAAGACTCTCAAGAGGGTGTGCTGGTTAACGGTGAGGTCAGGGTGGGTTACACTATATTAATTATTCACTTTGATTCACTTTAAACACACAAAAAAGAGCAGCGCCTGCCTGCTCGGCCACGCACTCGACTCGACTGGACGAGAGATTCGTCTCTCTCTTATTATAGGAATAAATAAATGAAAATAACAATTCCCTTTTTATTAAAAGTAAAAAAAATGCCTTTTGCTCTAATCTAACTATATTTAGAGATGGAAAAGAATGTCAACAAGTGATTTGGAATATTCCAGGGCCTTTCTTAAATAATCAACCAACCCTTCATCTCATCCCTTAATATTATAAAATAATAATGAACGCTATTTTTTGAATGTTTTCTATTTATTTGGCTTCGATTTAGCTAAAATAAATTTAAAAAACATTTTTTTCAATTTTTCACCCTCTTATCCAATCCTAATAAATAAAATAATTAACAATGCTATCGCGTTCGGGGAGCTTCGAGTCTAGTCAGAAAAAAATTAAAACACTGAAAAACTTCCCTGAATCCGCCTTTAGGTTTTACACTTACAAGTATAATTTTTTAGAATGAGTCTTTAGGCCAGTGGTTTCCAAACTTTATGTTAAAACGCCTCCCTTAAAAATATTTAATCGTATGACCTCCCCCTCCCCACACATTTAATAAAATAATACAAAAACAAAAATTTTTAATACTAAAAAATATAAATTTAAATAATAATATTTTTTTTTTATTTATTCATATTTATTATTGTAATTAAAAACTCCGTCTCAGAATCTCCTAAATTATATTATTTTATTTATAAAACTAGCAATCATTTGAAAAATTGATCTTTGTGACCAATATTCGCGCCTCCCCTTAGACTAGTCCGCACCTCCCTAGGGAGGCGGGGCTCACAGTTTGGAAAACGCTGGCCTAACTTTTGGTGAATATTTAAATTAATAAATATTTAAAAAATAATTGATTTATGAATTTTAATCAACTTTTGAGGAAATAAAAAAAAACTGAAAAAGTACTTTAGTAAAGTACTAGTACTCTTTGGCCCAGTAGCGTAGCCAGAATTTCTGCTTGGGGGGGCCCAAAATTTTTATTAACCCCCCCCTTCTCCAAGAAACTTCAAGTGGAGAAATTTTTTTAGATAATATAATAATTATAAATAAAAAACAAATAAAAATTTTTTTTTCTTGAAATAAAAAATAATTTTAATACAAAATTCGTAAATATTAGAGATTTTTTCAATTATTTATAAGGTTTTTGTTAGTTTTTAGAATTTATGAGAGTTAATAAAATAATTATTTAAAAAAAAAATCATTAGGGAAAACAATAGGTATTTTTTTGTTTTGGAGAAGGCTTTGGGGCCGGCCCCCTGGGCCCCCCTGAATACGCCACTGCTTAGCCGATTTTATTTAAAGTACCTTTTTATGCCTTAAGAGGGTACCAAACTTATATATCAAATTTCAATCTCCTAGCTCTTTTCATTCTTGAGATATTTTGCGAGACTCAAAACGTGTATTTCCAACGAATTTTTGACATTAATGCAATACTATCTCCTAATATTAACATGCGTTTATAATTAAGAGAAAGTAAAAAAAAAAATGTGGTTATTTGATTGACAATAATTAATTTCATCTAGATTTCGACAAAAAAGTTTAGAAAGGGGTAGGAGGGGGGAGTATATTAAAAAAAAAACTTCAGAAATTTCACTTTTTTTTTTCATTGAAGATAAAAATATTAAGAGAGACCTCAAATTTATTTTAAGCCCTTTTTACAAATATCCCATTTGAATGAAATAGAGGGTGAAGAAATTTCTCTTCCTCTTGCTATAACTATTTAGCTAATGTTTTTTTAAGTTGTCGGTTTCATGAATGAAAAGTAATTTATATTTCATTTTATTTTTAGAAGATCGTATTAGTTCATCCTGCGGGGATCCGTGTTTGTTTATTATAACTAGCAGGCACACTTCAAACCCTACCGATCAATTTTTGTTTTTAATTAATAATGAATATTAATGAGAATATTGTTTATTATTATCATTTCATCGCCATTTCATTTAGTCTAATTTATTATAAATAAGAAGAAAAGAACAACATGAGAGAGAAGAGAGAGTGTGTGAAAGTTGCTATAATATAAACCAAATTTAGATAATTTATACATTTGAATAAGATAAACAATAACGAGGAAGTTGATTTTTAAAGTATATTTTTTATCTACTGTATTTATATTATGGCAAACAAAATAAACTGGAACAGAATTCAAGATCTCATTTAAAGGATATACCTTCAAGCAATTGATTTTACCTACATACTTTGTTACCCGGAATCTTTATTAAAGAAAGGCAAAATAAATTTCAGAGAAGCCAGGTCCAATTTCTATGGAGAATAATTTAATTGGCGCATATTGCATTATTTTAAGCGATATATGGGGGAGTCCTTGCGCATTTATTTATATCATTTGGTATCCAAATTATTTAAATATTAATCGGTCTACCTGAGATCCGAACCCGCGCCCCTTGGCTTTAAGATGATCAATATTGACATTTGTCAACACTTCATACTTCTTGGCCACAGGGTGGGTTATTTATTTATTTTTTTAAAATAAATTTTATAAAAATATACAGACACAAAGTTAAATTTATAAAAAATTTTTTTAAAAAAAAGGTCGAATGATTTTCACAACAGGGAAAAATGGTGTCATTAATTGAGTCACGAGGGATAAAATTATATATATAATAGTTTGGAGGGAAAGTGGTGTAGGTTTTCGGTGAAACATAAAATTATATGAATTTTGTATAAGAAATTTTATTCGGGGAGGGGTGAGGGGGATTAGTTCTATGCTGTGACATAATATTTATAGGGTGGCTTGTGTGTATGTGACTAACTGTGACTAGGGCTGTGCAAAATAATCGATTAATCGATTATTTACCGATTATTTTTCTCAAAAAATAATGATCTATTAATCGATTATAGAAATAATCGATTATTCTTAGAATCGATTATGGAAATAATCCATTATTTTTAGAATCGGAGTTTTAGAAATTATTTTTCATAATCGATTATTAGACAAATAATCGATTATTCTTCCATAATCGATAATAATAATTATTATTTTTCATAATCGATAAGAATAATTATTATTTTTCATAATCGATAATCGAATATTTTTTTCCATAATCGAACACCCCTGTGACATGGAGGGGGGGGGCTAGAAAATTGTCAAAATAGGCGTTTCGTAATATGTGGACGACCCCTAATTTATTATTCGAAAATTTTGTTTTACCACCCCCTCCGCTTCCATAAGCAAAAACCCTAGGTCTAATTAAAAGAGTAGGAAAATGTCATAATTTCTAAATATGATATAATCATTTAGTCGAGAGAGTGTACAAATTAATCGCTCTGTCTGTTTGTTTATTTACAAAAAGGAGGTCCATTCGACTCCTTCAGTAGTAACCGTGGTCTTCCCCCTCTCTATTCGGTTTGTGTTCCTTGGGATGGCGTAAGCACGTGAGTTCGCCGGTGATTCAGTCAGTGAGCCACGCGCTCTGCTCTCGGCTCGAGGGACTTCACATCTCGAGATTCATTCATCATTTGATATTAGTTCTAGTATAACTCAGTGACAGAACAAGTTTAATCAAGTGTGTCCAAAAATTCAAAAATGATCCACAACAACCAGCATTCACCCTTTTTCGTCAATTCAGGCGAGTAATTTTTAAAAGTTTTTAAGGGTTGGAATACCAATTACTTGGGATTTATTTGTGTATCTGGAGATGGATGTTATTTTTTAATTAAATGATTTTCAATCTTTGATATATTTATAATTAAAATAAATTGTCGATTTTTCTCTCTGTGTTTGAGCATCTTATATCAGATGATATTTTTTTTTTTATTACTATTTTCTTAAAATAACAAGCCTGAAGATGATTGGTGTAGTGGCTAGCGTGCTGGCCTTCTATACCAAGGGTCGCGGGTTCGGATACCAGGCAGTCCGAGGATTTTATTTAAGATATTTGGATACCAATGGCTTAAATAAATATGCCTGGACCTCCAATATATTATTAAATTCAAGTATCGTAAAAAGTCGTATATGTCTTAAATATTTGATCATCTTTAAAATTTTGTTTGGGGGGAAGGCGGGCGGCAATCGCTAATTGATCGTCGAAAACTTTTACATGAAAAAATTTTCTGACTACTTCCCTACAATATATTGATTTTACCAACCAATTTTCAATTGTACAAAACATGGGAATTTTTTAAGAAATTTGCCACTAACTAGTTATACATAGAAAATTTACATTAATTTAAGCATAAATTATGTGATATCTCTTTTTTTTAAATGGACTTACACTACTTTCAAAATAAACGGTCCAATTAATAAAAAAAAATCAATATAAAAACATGTTGAAAGAGGTTTGATAATCTGAACCAGTCGCGTGCCGATAATTAAGTTGCAGGTTGACTGAGGTCAGATAATCCGATTTAGGCCTATAGTGTATGAATTTCTACATTTTACAATTTGGGTTTTCTCAAATTTTTTTTTTCTTTTTTTCTAATTGTATAGACCTAAAATTATGAATATTATATTCCAGTTAAAATGTGATAAAGGAGAATCTGTGAACATGAGTAAAATCAGTTTGAAAAACTCCTAATTTGGTTTTTACTTTTTTTTTATTATCTACCTGCTGGAAAAATAATCAATGAAAATCATCTTTCATTTGCCCATTCAAGAATGGAAGTTTTAATAGATATTTTTCATCAAAAATGATTGATATTATATATTGGGTGTATAATTGTATATTTATAATCGGATTCCAGGTCATCTATGTCCCGAATAGGCCAGAAATTCTAGGTTCAATCCCCAGAAAGACGATTAAGTAATTTTCTTTGTTTTACTATAAAATGCCTATTAAGAGATTACTAGGTCTAATCTTTTTTTCTTGTACTCAAAATTTATTCCATTTAGAAGTCTACGGATTCGGCGACACAAATGCCAATCAAATCCCGGATAAATAAATTATAAACGTAAATCTCACACGCAATTAACTTAAGCTTGGAAATACTGTAGTTAAATAAATGCTATAATTGAGACTTAACTCAGGCAGATGTTTTAGGCTGTTAAAACAACAAGTCAAAATTAATAGCAATAAAAAATATAATTTAAAAAATTGAATATTCATAACAAGTGATCTACAGTAATTGAAGGATATTGTGAAAGCCAATAAACAAAAATAAATAATATGTACTTGTTAGGAAAAATAAAAAATAGTTTTGGCACTTGAAATTGATTATAAAAAATAAAATAAAAAATGTGGTCTTGTCTTTAGACACAATCCCGGAGCTTTGTATCAACTCACAATCAAAGGACCTTGAAACAGGAGTTTTTTTTTTTTTTTTTTAACGAATCGAAATTTTTTTTCAATGTAGTAGGGGCCTATTAGAGTTTGAAAAATGGAAAAAAATTGTTATTTTAAAAAACATTGGACTAAAATTTGAAATTTTAATAATCAAATTTTTGGCCCTCGGGCTTGGTGTAGGGGTTAGTTTGCAGGCCTTGAATACCAAGGGTTCGGACTCCAGGCAGTCCGATGATTTTATTTAAGCCATTTGGTATCCAAATGCCTGGACCCCAAATATATATATTATTAATATAACGTGTTTTAATGGCTATTTAGACGCCATTTCTAATTATTTCATTTAATTAGTAGCTAATTCATTTGAAATATATTTTTGACTCTTTGAGCGGGAAATGAACCTCTCACCTCTACACAAAAGGCGAGTACTCTACCACTGTGCTGCAGTCCAGGGGCTTAATAATCAAATATGTATCTCGTGATATAAAAATATTGGCGTGGTCAAAAGAAAAAGGACAACTTGTCTGTTGGGGAAAGGACAAAGAATGGTATTCAGATGAAGATAAGTCTTAATTTGGGCAACTCGTGCTCACTAGATGTGAGCCTCTCAGTAAAAAAATTGTATAGAGATCCTAAAAAAGATAGGGAGCATTTCAAAAAGACACATTCAAATAAATAGGTCTATATTTATTTATTTTTTTAATTATATTCCTTTAGTCTAAATGGCCTCAGATGCAGAAAAACTCCTTATAAAAATTTAAGCAAAAAAATTAAAAGACTCTAGGATCTCGATACAGGATAATCTATCCTCGACGAACAACAGATTCAGATTAATAATGGCAGGTAATTTTGATATATTAAATTATCTTATTTCTTTTTGAATTTATTGGCAGTCTTGAAACGCTATATGGTTTGTCCTATGAGAACATCGTCACCCTCAATATTTCATAATATTGCCGGGAAAGTAAAAAAAAATCATTTTAATGAAATCAAAAAGATAGGAACACATCGAAATGTAAAGGAGATAATTCAAAAGATCTAATCGTCTTGAAATTTATCTTAATTAATAAACAATTCCGATTAATTAATTAGTAAGACGATTAGGATTCAAAAGCTTCCGATCCGGTTATCGCGATTTGAAAAAGATTAAAAAAATGAAAGTATTTATTTTGAAATCAATGACGAAATTATAAAAAAAAATATATCATTTGAGCGTACTTTTTCCAATTTTTTTTTAATTTTTTCAAAATTCGGCTCCAACGATTTTGATTAAAATTCATAAACGTTCTTTAAAATGTATATTCTCATTTTGCCCTTGAAATCTTTTGAAGCACACTTTATTCTTGTACTTCATAGGAGAGATAGGATATATGGTTAAATAAAATATAAATATTTTCACAAGTTTATAAATTTTATGCCCTTGAGCTTGGCGTAGTTGGTAGCGCGTCTGCCTTGTATAGCAAGGGTCGAGGGTTCGGACCCCAGGCAGTCCAATGATTTTATTTCAGTCATTTGGATACCAAATGACTTAAATAAGAATGCCTGGACCCCCATTTTATATATTTACAAATAACGGGTATCGTTTAAAGTCTAAATGGCCTAAGTTGCCGAAAAGACTGTGTATATGGATGTGTAAATAGTGAGTGTGAATGAGAAAAAAGTGAGAGTGTTAAAGAAAATCCGATTATCTGGAATTCTAAGGAAACTAAAAATATCTTGACACGAAAAAAATCTGGTGTGAAAAGTACAGAACACCACCAAAAGAAGAGAAGGTTGTGTGCAGTGTGCGACCAGTCACACCAGATTTTTTTTATCTTTATTTATTCAAAACCGTGCGCTGAACAAAAAGCAACAAAAAATACTAATTATTTTTATGACATCTTTTAAATGTGATATAATAAATATATTAATAAAACTATATCAAATATCAAAAGAGAAGGGGAGAGTCATTTTAATTCTTAATGATTTTTTATCACCTTTCCACCTCGTGTTATACAATATATTTCGAGCGACTTTTATTTTTGAAGAGAAAAATTAATTAATTATTCCAAACTGGATATTTTATCCACTTCGGGTTTGATATTTTTTTTTTTATAAACAGGAAAATAAATCTAAAAGATATGAATATTTAATTAATAAAAAATATTGCAATATATCCCTAGAAAAAAATCACAAATTCAATTTTTCTTCTTCTTTTTTTATCATAATTATTAACCCACCTATATCGAAATCGGCATATTAATTATTAACGCGATCGCTAGAAGAAACAAACGGGCCAGCTCCCGAGTAAAAATGATTAAAAATGATCGCGGGAAACACACGCCCGCACCAGGGACACACATTTTTCTTCTGGTCACTTTCGAACTACTGTGTGTGTCCCTGGTGTGGTCTTGTGCTATCCCTGTGTGTCCCTTAAGGTTCACTATGCAGACCTGCTGCGGGCGTGTTTTTGCTAGATCATTTTTAATCATTTTTACTCGGGCTATGCGATTTTTTTATAACTAAACTTTTTGTTAGGTGAATGCAAAGATAGGCAATCAAATACAGTATTCTCCTCAGAATGGTGTATTATAGAAAAAAAGGATTATTTCTTTTTTATATAAAATTTAATATTCTATAACATGAAATGATCAATAAACATTTCGCTTTGAAAATTAAAATATATTACTTTTTTTTGCTTCAATTTGCCCGCCCCCATCCTCTATAACTGATAATTCAAATTCAACTCTATATAAAAATTTAGATGGTCATCAGATGAGTAAAATAATTTAAAATTTAAATTTCCTAAATTAAGATAAAAAAAAAGAAAAAAATTCTAATAAATGAACAATTATCAATTCTCGAGAAGTCGACGATGAGGAAAAAAATTGATTTATAAATAATAAGTAATTTAGATCATATTACTATTGTTATAAGTAGAGAGCGGAAAAAGTCTTATTTTTCGAAAAAAGTCGCCTTAATTAATAATTTATTCTCTTTTAGCCAAATAGTCGGTAAAAAGTTTGTTTTCGGCAAAAAAGTCGCTGTCAATTTTAACATTTGTTTGTCTGTATGAACAGATTTATGCTGAGGAACGTTGACAGATGAAACAATTGAATCTATCTCTCTTTGGATCAGAATTCAAGGCGCATGTCTTTATTCTATCCTAATTAGCCCACGAAATATTATTTAGACCCCTAGTACAAGGAACGGGGGGGTTCGTAAACGGGGTCTAAACGAACTCAGATGGCGAACAAATTAAACAAAAAATTGGCCCAATTATTTAGATGAAATAGAATGTACAATGGATTAATTAAAAATTTTATTTTTTTGATAGAAATTTTCTTATTTTAAACCCGAAGAATTTTGAAGTTAATTGAAAAGATAATTTTTTTAAGGTCTTTTTCGGCATCTGAGGCCATTTAGACCCTGTTCATGTTTATATTTCAATTGATTGGTATCCAAATAAATTTCTCGTCTCGCCTGGGGCGGAATGTGAACTCTCGACTTTGGCACAGAGGACAGATGTCGAACAAAACTCGAATATTTTTTTAAAGTCAACGAGATATGATTTTTATAACAGTAGCAAATTTAAAGTGGGGTCCAAGGGGATCTTTCCTTATACAAACACAATAAAAATTACCAAAAACAAATAAAATATCAATTATACATGAAAATAAAAAGAATCATTGAGAGAAGAATGGGAAAAGTCAGCAGGCAACGCCAACCAGTGCTGAGTCTCGGGTAGGTTACCTCGAGGAACAAGAAAAAACTAACCACCTGCCGAATAAAAATTTGTGCCTGCCACCAAACAAGAATTCTCAGCTACTGTTTCAAGACTAGGCCTAGTTGATTAATTTAAAGCGCATTCCTTATAGTGCGAGGTTCATCTATCTCTTTCTTTCTACGGGTATTTTAATAGATGTTCATTTGATTATTAACTAATAAAATTAAAACTTTCTCTTCGTAGGCAATCCTAGGTAGTAATTAGTAACTCCTTCTTAAGGATATGATCTCATCTTGATTTTGTAATTAAATTTATTAATTACACTTCAAACGCAGAATTCTTAAAGTAGCAGATCCATATTAGGACTATACATAGATTGTTTTAAAATAAGAAAATTTCTAAATTGATGGAATAATAAAATTTTTTTTTTTATCACAAAAAAAAAAAATTTTTTTTAAATAATAAAAAAAAAGTTGTTTGGTCATTTTTTTTTTTTTTTAATATTTTTGTTTTTTGCTCTTTTTTTTTTTTTGGACTGGGACTTTTTTTTTTTTTAAAAAAAAAATTATGAGAATTTGTGAAAGATGGTAGTTTTTAAAATTTTGTAATCAGTGGCTTATTATGAGACAGCAATCTATCTTCATTTTTCCTTAACTTTCGGCAGACGAAAATATTTTTAAAACAACAAATGAGATGGATGCATTGAATTTTTCGATTTCAAGATTTTTTATCAAAGATTAGTGACACAACTACTTATGTAAGTTTCAGCCAGCTTGGCGTTTTGAAATGAAATAAAATTGTGTGTGAGTCTGTAGGAACGATTGCGACTGAATGAATTGACTAAATTTCTAGGCTTTCATATATCCGGTAGTTATAGAAAATATATTCCAAAAGTGAATAAAGATCCTACTTTAATTTTTTATCCAATGAAAACGCTTAAAAAAAAGATCTTTAGTTTAAATGGCCAAATCCATATGCATATGTATAGGCGAACTATATAATTTAAATTTTTTTCGCCTGTTAATAATTCAGGTTTAATTTGGTCCACATTTTACGTGCACCGTCAAATTAATCGTCCGGCTATTTACATGTGCTAATTTGAATGCTAATTTATTCGAAAGCTGTCAATTATTAATTAACACCCGATTTAAGAACTTGTTGTCCATCAATTCTTTCATCATGAGAGTCCAATGATTCATTCATATCTTTGAAAGGGAAATTCCAAAATATCAAGTCATAGCTGATGTACAGTACCATCGATAAACTCTTATTTTTCGAGAATTTTACTAGATTATTATACGATCTATATGCAAAACATTGCAGGCGCAAATAGTCATGGGAGTGTAATAATAAAAGATTGCAAATTAATTATATTAGAGTATAAAATTCGCAATCAAGTGTTTTTAATGTAGGTCGAACAATAAATTAGTAAAATGTCAACCAAGTAAGAGTTTCAATTAAATTATAAGGACCGTCGGCCAAGAAATAAATACTTTTGCGTATTATCCGTTTATTTGTAAATATTTCGATCCCAGTGACAGGAAATGCTCAGCTATTTTGTCATAATGGATGGGAGAAGTTAACGATTTGCAAAACATCTGTTGATTGTATTGAAGATGATTTCATGACACTAGTATCGAAATATTCACAAATAAACGCAAAAGTATTTATTTTTTGGCCGACGGTCCTTATAATTTAATTGATTTTCCTTTACGGCCATCTACAAACAACAACAAGTAAGAGTTTCTCTATTTCTTGTGAGAATAATATAAGCAAGTAAACTTTTTCTTTCTTCGCCTTAATCCCGCGGTGCGGGGTCGGCGGTTCATGGGTTTTTGCGACCGGAAGGAATAGAACAGGCCGGCCCGTCGCACGGTCTGTTGAAAATCTAGAAGGGAAGAGACTGACAAGCAAAGAACAGAAGTACTGTCAGTCCCAGCTAGGGCAGCTCGTGGTCGCCATCCACGTGCCCACAAGATGTGGGCCCCCTGAGCTGAATATAATCTCTATATATTCAAATAACGGTTATCGTCAAAAGTCTTATATGGCCTGAGTTGCCGAAAAGACTGTGTGAATGAGAAAAAAGTGTGAGTGTTTAAAAAAAAAAAATAATAATAATAAGTCGAACTCATACTTCCCATCGAAAATTTTATATCCTCGTCTATCGTCGAATTGAATTTTATCACGTTTATATAAATTTGACATAAAACTCTTTTAAAAAAACCTAATAGTTTTAAAGTAAAAAAAAAATAGCTTACCACAACAAGAGGAAGTTAAAATTATATTTAATTTTTTATTAAAGTTGATGTCCGAAGGACGGACAGACAAAAAAAAACCGCGGAATCGTTTTCTATCATTTACACAGAATCCTTAACCACTTACTCACATCCTATTGTTATGAATTTTTTTTTTTTTGTTAATGTACATTAATATAAATCT